>NC_069451.1:2725522-2740522 GCF_026875155.1 Cherax quadricarinatus | reverse complement strand
GTTCATTTCCCTTAATCTCTGCTCGTAAGGCATACCTCTTAACCCAGGGACAAGTCTCGTTGCAAACTCTATTCTTAGGTTTTCCAGACGCCCATATGCTGCAGCAGTTTTTTGATTGATGTGTGACTCAGGAGATGTGCTTAATGGAAATATAAACACAAATGCAGTATAATGTGATCCTTTATTGACAACGTTTCACCCACACAGTGGGCTTTTTCAAGTCACACACGGATCTGTGTGTGACTTGAAAAAGCCCACTGTGTGGGTGAAACGTTGTCAATAAAGGATCACATTATACTGCATTTGTGTTTATATTTCCATTGTGTCGGTATTTTATACCATTTATTTCCAGATGTGCTTAATATTGTATTTACCCAGAGATCCTTTTCCTTTACTGAGGATTGCAGTCTTTGGCCTCTTAGCCTGTGCTCTGTCTGCTCTCTTCTTTCACAGCTTCCAATCTTCATGACTTTGCATTTGGTGGGGTTTAACTCCAGGAGCCAGTTTCTGGACCACAACTACAGCCGTCCAGATCCCTTTGTAGTCCTGCCTGATCCTCATCCAGTTGAATTCTTCTTATTAGGTTCACATCTTTTGCAAACAGGGACACCTCATAATCTCTCCCTTCCGTCATGTCATTCACACATACCATAAACAGCACCGATCCTAGAACTGACCCTTGAGGAACTCCACTCGTCACAGGCGTCCACTCTGACACCGCGTCACATACCATGACTCGTTGTTTCCTTCTTGTCAGATATTCTTTGATCCATTGCAATGATTTTTCTGTTATTTCCGCCTGCTCCTCCAGCTTTTACATTAATCTCTTGTGGTGACTTGTCTAAGGCCTTCTTGTGTGTGTGTGTGTGTGTGTGCGTGTGTGTGTGTGTGTGTGTGTGTGTGTGTGTGTGTGTGTGTGTGTGTGTGTGTGTGTGTGTGTGTGTAGTGTGTGTGTGTGTGTGTACTCACCTAGTTGAGGTTGCGGGGGTCGAGTCCGAGCTCCTGGCCCCTTCTCTTCACTGATCGCTACTAGATCACTCTCCCTGAGCCGTGAGCTTTATCATACCTCTGCTTAAAGCTATGTATGGATCCTGCCTCCACTACATCGCTTCCCAAACTATTCCACTTACTGACTACTCTGTGGTTGAAGAAATACTTCCTAACATCCCTGTGATTCATCTGTGTCTTCAGCTTCCAACTGTGTCCCCTTGTTACTGTGTCCAATCTCTGGAACATCCTGTCTTTGTCCACCTTGTCAATTCCTCTCACTATTTTGTATGTCGTTATCATGTCCCCCCTATCTCTCCTGTCCTCCAGTGTCGTCAGGTTGATTTCCCTTAACCTCTCCTCGTAGGACATACCTCTTAGCTCTGGGACTAGTCTTGTTGCAAACCTTTGCACTTTCTCTAGTTTCTTCACGTGCTTGGCTAGGTGTGGGTTCCAAACTGGTGCCGCATACTCCAATATGGGCCTAACATACACGGTGTACAGGGTCCTGAACGATTCCTTATTAAGATGTCGGAATGCTGTGTGTGTGTGTGTGTGTGTGTGTGTGTGTGTGTGTGTGTGTGTGTGTGTGTGTGTGTGTGTGTAAGTGTGTACTTACCTAATTGTACTCGCCTGATTGTGGTTACAAGGGTCGAGACTCAGCTCCTGGCCCCGCATTTTCACTGAGTGCCACTAGGTCCTCTCTCTCCCTGCTCCATGAGCTTTATCATACCTCGTCTTAAAGCTATGTATGGTTCCTGCCTCCACTACCTCACTTGCTAGACTATTCCACTTCCTGACTACTCTATGACTCAAGAAATACTTCCTAACATTCCTTTGACTCATCTGGGTCTTCAACTTCCAATTGTGACCTTTTGTTTCTGTGTCCCCTCTCTAGAACATCCTGTCTCTGTCCACTTTGTCTATTCCACGCGTTATTTTGTATGTCGTTATCATGTCTCCCTTAACTCTCTTGTCCTTCAGTGTCGTCAGGCGGATTTCCCTTACCCTTTCTTATTAGGACATTCCCCTTAGCTCTGGAACTAACCTTGTCACAAACCTTTGCACTTTCTCTAATTTCTTGAGGTGCTTGATTAAGTGCGGGTTCCTAACAGGTGCTGTATACTTCAGTATGGGCCTGACGTACACGGTGTACAGTGTCTTGAACGATTCCTTACTAAGGTATCGGAACGCTGTTCTCAGGTTTGCCAGGCGCCCATATGCTGCAGCAATTATCTGGTTGATGTGTGCTTCCGGAGACGTGCTCGGTGTTATGCTCACCCCAAGATCTTTCTCCTTGAGTGAGGTTTGCAGTATTTGGCCACCTATCCTATACTCCGTCTGCGGTTTTCGTTGCCCCTCCCCGATCTTCATGACTGCATTTGGCGGGGTTAAATTCGAGAAGCCAGTTGCTGGACCAGGTGTCATTAACTTCACATCGTCTGCGAACAGGGACACCTCTGAGTCTATCCCTTCCATCATGTCATTCACTTATACCAAAAATAGCACTGGCCCTAGGACCGGCCCCTGTGGGACCCCGCTCGTCACAGGTACCCACTGTGTGTAAGTGTGTGTGTGTGTCTGTGTCTGTCTGTGTCTATGTGCATGTATGTATGGTGTTTTTCAGCGCAATTCGTAATAAAGTTGTGTTGATGTCTTGGCGTACAGTGTGTTTGTTGCTTCCTTGTTGCTGGCAATAGACTCTTCGTTACCGAACCATCTTTCTTCTTTGGGACAGAAGTGGAGTCTAAAGTTTCCTTCGGAAATTGTCGATTCATTGTAAATTGTTCCAACCAGGGTATTGTGGGTTAGTTGTGAACTGTTCCAGCCAGGGTATTGTGGGTTAGTTGTGAACTGTTATAGCCAGGGTGTTGTGGGTTAGGTGTGAATTGTTCCAGTCAGGGTATTGTGGGTTAGTTGTGAACTGTTATAGCCAGGGTGTTGTGGGTTAGGTGTGAATTGTTCCAGTCAGGGTATTGTGGGTTAGTTGTGAACTGTTCCAGCCAGGGTATTGTGGGTTAGTTGTGAACTGTTATAGCCAGGGTGTTGTGGGTTAGGTGTGAATTGTTCCAGTCAGGGTATTATGGGTTAGTTGTGAATTGTTCCAGCCAGTATATAGGGGGATAGTTGTGAACTGTTCCAGCCAGAGAATTGTATTTTATCTGTGAACTGTTCCAGCCAGGATATAAGGGGTTAGTTGTGAACCGTTCCAGCCAGGGTATTGTGGGTTAGTTGTGAATTGTTCCAGCCAGGGTATTGTGGGTTAGTTGTGAATTGTTCCAGCCAGGGTGTTGTGGGTTAGGTGTGAATTGTTCCAGTCAGGGTATTGTGGGTTAGTTGTGAATTGTTCCAGCCAGGGTGTTGTGGGTTAGGTGTGAATTGTTCCAGTCAGGGTATTGTGTTTTATCTGTGAACTTTTCCAGCCAGGATATAGGGGGTTAGTTGTAAATTGTTCCAGCCAGGGTGTTGTGGGTTAGGTGTGAATTGTTCCAGTCAGGGTATTGTGGGTTAGTTGTGAATTGTTCCAGCCAGGGTGTTGTGGGTTAGGTGTGAATTGTTCCAGTCAGGGTATTGTGGGTTACTTGTGAATTGTTCCAGTCAGGGTATTGTGAGTTAGTTGTGAATTGTTCCATTCAGGGTATTGCGGGTTAGTTGTGAATTGTTCCAGCCAGGTTATTGTGGATTAGTTCGGAATTGTTCCAGCCACAGTATTGTGAGATAGTTTTGAATTGTTCCTGTGAAGGTTCTGTGGGTTAGTTGTGAATTGTTCCAGCCAAGATATTGGGGGTTAGATGTGAATAGTTGCAGCCAGGGTACTGTGGATTGGTTTTGAATTGCTCCAGCTAAGGAACTGTGAGTTAGTGGTGAATTGTTTCAACTAGGGTATTGTGCGTTAATTTTGAATTGTTCTAGCCAGGGTATCGTGGGTTGGATGTGAAATGTTCCATCAAGAGTGTTGTGGGTTCGATGTGAATTGTTCCAACCGGAGTACTGTGGGTTAGATGTGAATTGTTCATCCAGACTATTGTGGGTTAGTTGTGAATTGTTCCGGCAATGGTATTGTTGGTTTGTTGGGAATTGTTCCAACAATTGCATTGTTGGTTAGTTGTGAATTATTGGCAGGATATCGTGGGTTAAAAGTGAAATGTTCCACCCAGGATATTGTAGGTTAGTTGTGAACTGTTCCAGGCAGGATATTGTGATTTAGATGTGAATTGTTCCACCCAGGGTATTGTTGGTTTGTTGTGAATTGTTCCAGCCAGAAAACCGTGGGTTAGATGTAAATTGTTCCAGCCAAACTATCGTGGGTTAGATGTGAATTTTTCCATCCAGGGTACGATAACTTATGTTCCTGAACAACAGTATACCCTGCATGAGAGGTACACTGCACCTCCATCACATAGTGTACCCTACATGAAAGGTACAGTGCACGTTCACGACAGACACATTGTACCTTGCATGGGAGATACACTTTACTTTCACAACGAACACTGTACCCTGCATGGGAAGTACAGTGCACCTCCATGGCAGACACAATGTACCCTGCATGACAACTGATATGAATGGACAACTTTCCCTCTCATACTTAAACATTAAAGAATGTTTAACATCTGAGTAAACATCTGGAGCGTCATCCTTCGAAGCTCCATTGAGTCGCATCTCCGCCAAGGAACACAGGAAACAAAACAAGGGGACGTAGCGCAATTACACTGCTTGTTTATGTATGATGAAACAGCACAACGCTTGAATTACAGCGAGATGAATTAACAGGTGTGTGTGGCAGACCTTTGGTAGAGTCTGCCAAGACTGTTGGACTGAGCTGGCAGTCTGCCAACACTGTTAGGGTGTTCTGACAGTCTGCCAACACTGTTGGGGGTGATCTGACAGCCTGTCAACACTGTTGGGGTGATATGACAGTCTATTAACAATATGGTGCTGATTTTGTATATAGTCTGTCAGCAGAGGGAGAGAGAGAGAGAGAGAGAGAGAGAGAGAAGAGAGAGAGAGAGAGAGAGATTCCAATAGAAGTTGACAGTGATGAGAACAGAAGTGACCTTGACAAGCGTCACCACTACACAAACAAGGTCAGGTTGTGCCTTCATTAATTGGTTGTTAGACGTTTGGTGAGAAGGAAAGCCAGAGGTAACAAGATGCCGGCTTACTGAGGTAAGTCCACACACACACACACACACACACACACACACACACACACACACACACACACACACACACACACACACACACACACACACGCACGCACGAGCGCGCGCGCGCATAAACCAAATAACTACTGCAGCATATGGGCGCCTGGCAAACCTAAGAACAGCGTTTCGACATCTCAGTAAGGAATCGTTAAAGATACTGTACACTGTACGTCAGACTCATACTGGAGTACGCAGCACCAGTATGGAACCCACACTTGGTCAAACCCCCTCAAGAAATTAGAGAAAGTGCAAAGGTTTGCAATAAGACTAGTTCTGGAGCTAAGGGGTACGTCCTATGAGGAGAGGTTAACAAAAATCAACCTGACGACACTAGATGACGACACTAGAAGACTATGGAAGACATGATAGCGACATATAAAATACTGAGAGCAACTGACATGGTGGACAGGAACAGATTGTTTCACAAATGGGACACAGCAACGAGGGGTCACAGCGGGAAGTTTAAGACTCAGATGAGTTAGAGGAATGTTAGGAAGTATTTCTTAGGTCATAGAGCTGTCAGGAATTGGAACAGTCTGAGGAGTGATATAGTAGAGGCAGGATCTATACATAGCTTGGGGAAGGGAGAGAGTTGACCTAGTAGTGGCTAGCAAAGACGAGGGGCCAGGAGCTGTGAATCGACCCCTGTAACGACAACTGGGTGAGTACAAACACACACACACACATAGGAAAGAACCATAAGAGGCATCCCCAGATGACATAGTGCTCACGCAAGAAATCTCAGAGTGATACTAACAGGTGTGATCTTTCTATCCGGACATCAGATCATGAGGACAGATAGAGGGAGCAGAGAGGAAAGAGGATTTGAACTCTCATCAAAAATCAGTAGACTGGACTGGGGGTCCCAGTGTGATGATTGCAGTGATGTACAACCCGCTACTGAATAGCAGGAGGCCAAGACAAGTGTACAATGTGAGTAACAGAGCAACAGTTGATACACTAGCTGAGGTGGCCAGAATGACCAATATGGGTAGGGCACAGTTAATAGTTGTTGGTTATTTAAATCACTGGAAGACTGACTGGGAAAACCTGGTGCCACATGGGGGACCAAATGGAAGTGGTATTGGTATATCTCATGCATCAACATGTTCTTGACACTACCACAGAGAGGAGAGGAGACGATAAACCAGTAAGGCTAGACCTCATATTCACCTTGAGTAGTTCAGATATTGAGGATATCAAGTGTGAAAGGCCCCTCAGAGCTAGTGATCAAGTGGTCAGCTTCGAATATATTGAAGAGTTAAAAGTGGAGGATGAAGTAGCACGAGTAGAAAGGGAGCAGCCAAACTTCAAAAGAGGGGACTACACAGGCATGAGGAATTTCCTATATGAGGTACAGTGGGAAAGATAATTGGTGGAATACGTTACAACAACATGCAAGGAGGCAGAGGAGAGGTTCATACCGAGGGCAACAGAAACAATGGAAAGAACAAAATGTGCTAGAGAATGGAAAAACTGTAGAAAACGAAGGACCCAGAAAAATAAGGAGATTAGCAGAAAAACCAGAAATGAATATGCATGGATAAGGAGGGAGACCCAGAATGACTTAGCATCGAAAGCCAAATCTAACCCAAAGCTGTTGTTCAGCCATATCTGGAGGAAAATAAAAGTAAAGGATCAGGTAATCAGACTAAGGAAGAAAGAGGAGATTACAAGAAACTACAAAGAAGTATGTGAAGAGCTCAACACGAGATTCAGGGAAGTGTTTTCAGTGGAGACAGAAAGAACTGCAGCAAACTAGAATGGAAGGGTACTCCAACTAGTGCTGGACACACTACATACAACAGAGGAGGAGGAGGAGGGGAAGAGACTGCTATGTGAGCTAGATTCCTCGTAAGTGTTGAGACCAGAGAGCATCTCCCCATAGGTCCTGGGAAAGGGACCAGAGGCACTATATGTGCCACTAACAACAATCTTCAACACATCTATCAAAACGGGGTAACTACCTGAGGTGTGAGAAACTTCAAATGTAGTCCCAGTCTTAAAGAAAGGGGACAGACAGGTGGTGTTAAACTACAGACCAGTGTCACTGACATGCGTAATATGCAAAGTTATGGAAAGGTTTATCAGGAAAAGACAGATGCAGCACCTATAAAGGAATGATATTATACACGATAACCAGCACGGTTTCAGGGAGGGAAAATCCTACGTCACAAACCTCCTGGAGTTTCTCGACAAAGCGACAGAAGTAAGGAGAGAGAGGGATGGGTAGACTGTTTTTTCTTGGACTATAAGAAGGCTTTCGACACATTTCCACACAAGAGATTAGTGCAAAAACTAGAGGAGCAGGCAGGAATAATAGGAAAGGCATTGCAATGGGTCGGAGAATACCTAACAGGAAAGAAACAACCAGTGATGGTACGTGACGAGGTGTCAGTGTGGGCGCCTGTGACGAACAGAGTTCCACAAGGGTTCAGTCCTAGTGCCGCTGCTGTTTCTGGTATATATGAATGACATGACGAAAGGAATAGAATCGGAGGTGTCCCTGTTTGGAAACGATGTGGAGCTAATGCGGAGAATTCAAGTGGATGAGGATCAGGCAGGACTACAAAGGGTTCCGGACAGGCTACAAGCCTGATCCAACAATTGGCTCCTGGAGTTTACCCCACCAAATGCAGAGTCATGAAGATAGTGGAAGGCGAAAGAAGACCGCATACAGAGTACAGGCTAGGGGGAAAAGACTGCAAACCTCACTCAAGAAAAAGATCCTCTGGTGAGTATAATGCCGACCACATCTCCTGAGTCACACATCAATCTTATAACTGCTGCAGAATATGGGTACCTAACAAACCTAAAACTAACGTTTCAACACCTGAGTAAGGAATCATTCAAAACTATGTACACCGTGTACGTTAGGTCTATACTGGAGTATGCAGCACCAGTATGGAACCCACACCTGGTCAAGCACGTTAAGAAATTAGAGAAAGTGCAAAGGTTTGCAACAAGACTAGTCCCGGAGCTATGGGGGTATGTCCTATGTTGAGAAGTTAAGGGAAGTCAACATGACAACACTGGAGGATAGGAGAGATGGGGGATATGATAACTATATGTGAAATGCTGAGAGGAATTAATAGGGTGGATAGGGACAGGATGTTTCAGAGATGAGACACAGCAACAAGGGCAAATTGAAAACTTGCCCTTGTTGCCATAGAGTTGCCATAGAGTTGTCAGGAAGTGGAACACTCTGACGAGTGATGTAGTGGAGGCAGGATCCATACATAGCTTTAAGAAGAGATATAAAAAATCTCATGGAGCAGGGAAAGACTGGACCTGGTAGAGACCAGCGAATATGAGGGACCAGGAGCTGTGAATCGACCCCTGCAACCACAAATAGGTGGGTACACACACACACACAGCAGCTGCCACTAAGCTCACTGTCTGCCCACTGGAGCGTACAGGTGTCAAACAGGTGGTAATGGTGTCGTCAGCTGTGTGTATACACCTGTATACACCTGTCTCCCCTCCGAGTGGCTGGGTGGGATGTGTACAGAGTTGCTCACCCCTCACTTACACCCCTCACCAAACACCTCAACCCCTCACCCCCATCCCTCCTTTTACCTCTCACCCCTATTCCACATCTTACCCCTCACCCCCATCCCTCACATCACCCCATCCCCTCACCTTCTCCCCTCACCCCTCACCCTAAACCCAAGACAAACTTCAGGGAAGGAAATTGGCACCCCATCACAGCCTAAAATATTTCGTCGTTAATTCACTCCAGCGTTTGTCTGGTTCCAAACCAGATAACCTGCACCTTACAGGGATGTGTTAGTCTGGTCCCAGACCAGATAACCTGCACGTTACAAGGATGTGTTAGTCTGGTCCCAGACCAGATAACCTGCACCTTACAGGGATGTGTTAGTCTGGTCCCAGACCAGATAACCTGCACGTTACAAGGATGTGTTAGTCTGGTCCCAGACCAGATAACCTGCACCTTACAGGGATGTGTTAGTCTGGTCCCAGACCAGATAACCTGCACGTTACAAGGATGTGTTAGTCTGGTCCCAGACCAGATAACCTGCACCTTACAGGGATGTGTTAGTCTGGTCCCAGACCAGATAACCTGCACCTTACAGGGATGTGTTAGTCTGGTCCCAAACCAGATAACCTGCACGTTACAAGGATGTGTTAGTCTGGTCCCAGACCAGATAACCTGCACGTTACAAGGATGTGTTAGTCTGGTCCCAGACCAGATAACCTGCACCTTACAGGGATGTGTTAGTCTGGTCCCAGACCAGATAACCTGCACCTTACAGGGATGTGTTAGTATGGTCCCAGACCAGATAACCTGCACGTTACAAGGATGTGTTAGTCTGGTCCCAGACCAGATAACCTGCACCTTACAGGGATGTGTTAGTCTGGTCCCAGACCAGATAACCTGCACGTTACAAGGATGTGTTAGTCTGGTCCCAGACCAGATAACCTGCACCTTACAGGGATGTGTTAGTCTGGTCCCAGACCAGATAACTTGCACCTTACAGGGATGTGTTAGTCTGGTCCCAGACCAGATAACCTGCACGTTACAAGGATGTGTTAGTCTGGTCCCAGACCAGATAACCTGCACCTTACAGGGATGTGTTAGTCTGGTCCCAGACCAGATAACCTGCACCTTACAGGGATGTGTTAGTATGGTCCCAGACCAGATAACCTGCACCTTACAGGGACGTGTTAGTCTGGTTCCAAACCAGATAACCTGCACCTTACAGGGATGTGTTAGTCTGGTCCCAGACAAGATAACCTGCACCTTACAGGGATGTGTTAGTCTGGTCCCAGACCAGATAACCTGCACCTTACAGGGATGTGTTAGTCTGGTCCCAGACCAGATGACCTGCACCTTACAGGGATGTGTTAGTCTGGTCCCAGACCAGATAACTTGCACCTTACAGGGATGTGTTAGTCTGGTCCCAGACCAGATAACCTGCACCTTACAGGGATGTGTTAGTCTGGTCCCAGACCAGATAACCTGCACCTCACAGGGATGTGTTAGTCTGGTCCCAGACCAGATAACTTGCACCTTACAGGGATGTGTTAGTCTGGTCCCAGACCAGATAACTTGCACCTTACAGGGATGTGTTTAGTCTGGTCCCAGACCAGATAACTTGCACCTTACAGGGATGTGTTAGTCTGGTCCCAGACCAGATAACTTGCACCTTACAGGGATGTGTTAGTCTGGTCCCAGACCAGATAACCTGCACCTTACAGGGATGTGTTAGTCTGGTCCCAGACCAGATAACCTGCACCTCACAGGGATGTGTTAGTCTGGTCCCAGACCAGATAACTTGCACCTTACAGGAATGTGTTAGTCTGGTCCCAGACCAGATAACTTGCACCTTACAGGGATGTGTTAGTCTGGTCCCAGACCAGATAACTTGCACCTTACAGGGATGTGTTAGTCTGGTCCCAGACCAGATAACTTGCACCTTACAGGGATGTGTTAGTCTGGTCCCAGACCAGATAACCTGCACCTTACAGGATGTGTTAGTCTGGTCCCAGACCAGATAACCTGCACCTCACAGGGATGTGTTAGTCTGGTCCCAGACCAGATAACTTGCACCTTACAGGGATGTGTTAGTCTGGTCCCAGACCAGATAACTTGCACCTTACCCGGGATGTGTTAGTCTGGTCCCAGACCAGATAACTTGCACCTTACAGGGATGTGTTAGTCTGGTCCCAGACCAGATAACTTGCACCTTACAGGGATGTGTTAGTCTGGTCCCAGACCAGATAACCTGCACCTTACAGGGATGTGTTAGTCTGGTCCCAGACCAGATAACCTGCACCTTACAGGGATGTGTTAGTCTGGTCCCAGACCAGATAACCTGCACCTCACAGGGATGTGCGTGTGTGTATGTGTCTGTGTACTTACCTAATTATACTCACCTAATTGTGGTTGCCGGGGTCGATTCACAGCTCCTGGCCCCGCCTCTTCACTGGTTGCTACTAGGTCCACTCTCTCCCTGCTCCATGAGCTTGTTACACCTCTTCTTAAAACAATGTATGGATCTGTCTCCATTTTATCACTCTCCAGACTGTTCCACTTCCTGACAGCGCTGTGTGTGTGTGTGTGTGTGTGTGTGTGTGTGTGTGTGTGTGTGTGTGTGTGTGTGTGTGTGTGTGTATGTGTGTGTGTGTGTGTGTGTGTGTGTGTGTGTGTGTGTGTGTGTGTGTGTGTGTGTGTGTGTGTGTGTGTGTGTGTGTGTGTGTGTGTGTGTGTGTGTGTATGTGTGTGTGTGTGTGTATGTGTGTGTGTGTGTGTGTGTGTGTGTGTGTGTGTGTGTGTGTGTGTGTGTGTGTGTGTGTGTGTGTGTGTGTGTGTGTGTGTGTGTGTGTACTCACCTATTTGTGGTTGCAGGGGTCGAGTCATAGCTCCTGGCCCCGACTCTTCACTGATTGCTACTAGGTCCTCTCTCTCCCTGCTCCATGAGCTTTATCATACCTCGCCTTAAAACTATGTATGGTTCCCGCCTCCACTACTTCACTTTCTAGGCTATTCCACGGCTTGACTACTCTATGACTGAAGAAATACTTCCTAACATCCCTTTGATTCATCTGAGTCTTCAATTCCAATTGTGACCTCTTGTGTCTGTGTCCCATCTCTGGAACATCCTGTCTTTGTCCACCTCGTCTATTCCGCGCAGTATTTTATATGTCGTTATTATGTCTCCCCTGACCCTCCTGGCCTCCAGTGTCGTCAGGCCGATTTCCCTCAACCTTTCTTCGTAGGACAATCCCCGTAGCTCTGGGACTAGTCTTGTTGCAAACCTTTGCACTTTCTCTAATTTCTTGACGTGCTTGACTAGGTGTGGATTCCAAACTGGTGCTGCATACTCCAGTATGGGCCTGACGTAAATGGTATACAGAGTCTTGAACGAATCCTTACTTAGGTATCGGAACGCTATCCGTAGGTTTGCCAGGCGCCCCATATGCTGCGGCAGTTATCTGATTGATGTGAGCCTCAGGAGATATGCTCGGTGTTATACTCACCCCCAGATCTTTTTCCTTGAGTGAGGTTTGCAGTCTTTGGCCATCTAAACTATATTGTGTCTGCGGTCTTCTTTGCCCTTCCCCAATCTTCATGACTTTGCATTTGGCAGGGTTAAACTCAAGGAGCCAGTTGCTGGACCAGGCTTGTAGCCTGTCCAGGTCTCTTTGTAGTCCTGCCTGATCCTCATCCGATTTGATTCTTCTCATTAAGTTCACATCATCTGCAAACAAGGACACTTCTGAGTCTATCCCTTCCGTTATGTCGTTCACATGTACCAAGAACTGACCCCTGTGGAACCCGCTTGTCACAGGCGCCCACTCTGACACCTCGTCACGTACCATGACTCGTTGTTGCCTCCCTGTCAGGTATTCTCTGATCCATTGCAGTGCCTTTCCTGTTATGTGTGCCTGATCCTCTAGCTTTTGCAGTAACCTCTTGTGAGGAACTGTATCGAAGGCCTTCTTGCAGTCCAAAAAAATGCAGTCGATCCACCGCTCTCTCTCTTGTCTTACTTCTGTCACCTTGTCATAAAACTCTAGTAGGTTTGTGACACAGGATTTTCCTTCCCTGAAACCGTGCTGGTTGTCACTTATACACTTGTTTCTTTCTAGGTGCTCCAGCACTCTCCTCCTGATGATCTTCTCCATGACCTTGCATACTATACACGTTAGTGATACAGGTCTGTAGTTTAGTGCCCCATGTCTGTCTCCCTTTTTAATAAAAACTGGGACTACATTTGCCATCTTCCATACCTCGGGGAGTTGCCCAGTTTCAAATGATGTGTTGAAGATCTTTGTTAATGGTACACACAATATCTCTGCTCCCTCTTTAAGGACCCACGGAGAGATGTTGTCTGGTCCCACCGCCTTTGAGGTGTCAAGTTCGCATAGCAGCTTCTTCACCTCCTCTTTGGTTATATGTACCTCATCCAGCACTTGCTGGTGCACCCCCCTGCTCTGATTTCCTGGAGTCCTACTGGTTTCCACTGTAAATACTCTTTAAATCTTATGTTGAGCTCCTGACATACCTCCCGGTCGTTTCTTGTGAACTCCCCATCACTCTTCCTCAATCTGATTACCTGGTCCTTGACTGTTGTTTTCCTCCTGATGTGGCTGTACAACAGCTTCGGGTCAGTCTTGACTTTCGATGCTATGTCATTTTCGTATTGTCGCTGAGCTGTGTGTCGCTGTGTGTGTGTGTGTGTGTGTGTGTGTGTGTGTGTGTGTGTGTGTGTGTGTGTGTGTGTGTGTACTCACCTAATTGTACTCACCTAATTGTGGTTGCAGGGGTCGAGACTCAGCTCCTGGCCCCGCCTCTTCACTGATCGCTACTGGATCCTCTCTCTCTCTGCTTCCTGAGCTTTGTCATACCTCTTCTTAAAACTATGTATGGTTCCTGCCTCCACTACTTCACTTGCTAGGCTATTCCACTTGCTGACAACTCTATGACTGAAGAAATACTTCCTAACGTCCCTGTGACTCGTCTGAGTCTTCAGCTTCCAGTTGTGACCCATTGTCCCTGTGTCCCCTCTCTGGAACATCCTATCTCTGTCCACCTTGTCTATTCCCCGCAGTATCTTGTATGTCGTTATCATGTCTCCCCTGACCCTTCTGTCCTCCAGTGTCGTCAGTCCGATTTCCCTTAACCTTTCCTCGTACGACATTCCCTTGAGCTCTGGGACTAGCCTTGTTGCAAACCTTTGTACTTTCTCTAACTTCTTGACGTGCTTGACCAGGTGTGGGTTCCAGACTGGTGCTGCATACTCCAGTATGGGTCTAACATACACAGTGTACAGTGTCTTGAACGATTCCTTATTAAGGTATCGGAACGCTATTCTCAGGTTTGCCAGGCGCCCGTATGCTGCAGCGGTTATTTGGTTGATGTGTGCCTCCGGTGATGTGCTCGGTGTTATGGTCACCCCAAGGTCTTTCTTCCTGAGTGAGGTCTGTAGTCTTTGTCCACCTAGCCTATATTCTGTCTGCGGTCTTCTTTGCCCCTCCCCAATCTTCATGACTTTGCATTTGGCTGGATTGAATTCGAGGAGCCAGTTACTGGACCACATGTCCAGCCTCTCCAGGTCTCTTTGCAGTCCTGCCTCATCCTCGTCCGATTTAATTCTTCTCATCAACTTCACGTCATCTGCGAACAGGGACACTTCAGAGTCTATTCCTTCCATCATGTCGTTCACATATATCAAAAATAGCACTGGTCCTAGAACTGACCCCTGTGGGACCCCGCTCGTAACAGGCGCCCACTGTGATACCTCTTCACGTACCATGACTCGTTGCTGCCTCCCTGTGAGGTATTCCCTTATCCATTGCAGTGCCCTTCCTTTTACGTGTGCCTGATCCTCCAGCTTCTGCACTAATCTCTTGTGGGGAACTGTGTCAAAGGCCTTCCTGCAGTCTAGGAAAATGCAATCTACCCAACCCTCTCTCTCGTGTCTTACTTCTGTTACCTTGTCATAAAACTCCAGGAGGTTTGTGATACAAGATTTGCCTTCCATGAACCCATGCTGGTTTTCATTTATAATCTTGTTCCTTTCCAGGTGTTCGACCACTCTCCTCCTGATAATCTTCTCCATGACTTTGCACACAATACATGTCAGAGACACAGGTCTGTAGTTTAGTGCCTCGTTTCTGTTTCCTTTCTTAAATATGGGGACTACATTAGCTGTCTTCCATTTCTCAGGTAGTTGCCCAGTTTCAAGGGATGTGTTGAAGATTGTGGTTAGAGGCACACACAGCATCTCTGCTCCTTCTCTAAGGACCCATGGGGAGATGTTGTCCGGTCCCATCGCCT
>NC_069451.1:2688022-2720522 GCF_026875155.1 Cherax quadricarinatus | reverse complement strand
GTTGATCCTCTCATGTTGATCCTCTCATGTTGATCCTCTCATCTTGATCCTCTCATGTTGATCCTCTCATGTTGATCCTCTCATGTTGATCCTCTCATGTTGATCCTCTCATGTTGACAGGCAGTTGGAGACACAAGTGCATGAAAACAAGAAATACAGGTGTGAAGTATTGCGTCGTGTTGTGGCAGTGACAGTCTTTTTAGCTGAGAGAGGCCTGGCATTTAGGGGTAGTGAAGAGATCATAGGATCCAAGCAAAACGGAAACTTTTTAGGAATCATGGAACTTATTGCATAATCTGATCCATTTCTGATGGGACACCTTAAAGCAGTGGTTCCCAAACTGGGGGTAAATTACCCCCTGGGGGTAATTTAACCATTTTTGGGGGGTAATGGAGGGGTGACAGAAAAATAGTTATGAATTCTGAAAATCAAGAAAACAATGCGGTACCCGGTATGAGTTTTATTGTTAACTTTGTCTTAGTATATAAAGTTGTAAAGTAAACCTATTATAAGTAAGTAATAAAGTTAAACCAAATAACAATAAACATCAAAAACTAATATACAGTATTAGAAAAGAAAAAATATATAGCTAAGTGTGTGGAAACCCAAAAGTATTTTGACAAGTATGCTTCAGGACAAAAGTCACTCAGTAGCCCAGATCGACCTGTCCAGTACGCGTCACTCACTTCCTGAGGCTACCTCTATTTCACACTGTCAGTTTATCTGTGAGCATCAGCCGAGGTAGACATAAGCTGGTATGTATGTGTACTGCCCTGTGCAGTATATAGTTATTATTTATCCACTGTTACTGTGAATTTGTAGCTATTATTAATTTTATATATAATGTATGTGTGGTTCTTACGTTTTCAATGGTTTTGCTAGGATTAGCAGAGTATGCGAGGCTGTATACGTTCACGTTTAGCCATATATATCAATAATAACAACATTTTGTGAAAGGGGTAACATGCTTTATGTGGCATGTTAAATTGGGTAACAAGCTGAAAAAGTTTGGGAACCACTGCGGCTTAAAGAATCTGGCAATCCTGGAACTGGTAAGAAGTCATATTTATCTACGAAGAAATTGTTCTCCTGATGGCAAAATAGGTTAGGAATTATATTGTGACAGAGCTTAAAACTGTAAAGTACATCTCAGTTGCAGTTGATTCAACACCAGACCTGGTTGATGTTGACCAGCTAATGGTGATTGTGCGATATGTCGTTTCTGGAAAGCCGGTAGAAAGATTTTTAACTTTTCAGCAAACTTGCTCTCACAAGGCTGAAATGCTGTCTGCTTTTCTGCTAGAATTTCTAGAAATTTCTAGAATTTCTTGAAAAAGAAGAACTCAGCAGCAGTTTTTATTCCTTGTGCTGCTTACTTACTGAATCTTGTAGGACAGGCTGCTGCCTCTTGTTGTGTGGAAGCTGCTAGTTATTTTCACTTTATACATAGCTTATGCACCTTTTTATCCGTGTCAACACGCAGATGGGCAAATCTAATGAAGTCTTCGGAAGAAAAGAAAAGAGCACTAACTGTGAAGTCTACTTCTTTCAGGCACTCGCTGGTCAGCAAGAGCTGGTGCTACTGAAGCCCTTGAACATGGATACAACTCTATTCAAAATGCCCTCAGAGATATTGAAAGTGACTTGGAGCAAACACCCGAAGCAAGACATGAAGCTCGGGCATTGGGAGACAAAATGGATTGTCTTGAAACTGCTCTGACGGCTAAGATCTGGAACATAATCACATAATTCTTATACGATTCAACAGTACAAGCAAAGCTTCCCAGGGTGTTGATGTTGACCTGACAAAGGTGATGGATTTAACTGATTCTCTGGAAAGGTTTCTGAATAATTCGAGATACGTATGAAGAGCCGGAACTGGATGCCAGGAACATCTTTGGCAACTCAAACTACAAATCAACTACAAGCAGGTAAAGAAAGAGAAACAAGCAATATGATGCAAACCCAACATCAGCCTCAGAGGAAGTTGTTTTCTCTCCGAGAGAAAAATTCAGATGTGAAACTTTCAGTGTCCTTTTAGATCAGTTGTGTGTTGCTTTACAACAACTCATGATAGCATACCAAGTAGTGTATGACAGGTTCAATGTAATAATCAACTTATGCACTCAACCTGATGCAGAGATAAAGAAATGAGGCTAAGAAACTTATCAGTTTGTACTCTTAAGACTTCAGTAGTGTGTTTGTTGTTGAGGAAATTGTCCAGTTTGCAGCCTTTGCCAAGTTCAGGTCATATCTCACTCCATCTCAACAGGCAGTTTTACTACATGACGAAGGGTTTGCTGATACCTTTCCAGGTGTTAACGTAGCCTTTAGAATATATTTGAGGATGAAGGTCACTAGTTGTGTGGGAGAAAGGTCGTTCAGCAAATTATCTGAGAACGACAATGACCCGTGAAAGACTAAGTGCTTTGTGCCTATTAGATGTTGAGAACAGTGTCCTCAAGAAGATACAGTTTGATGAATTAGTTAAAGATTTGGCAGATGCTAAGTGTAGAAAGGAAGTGTACCACTATAATTCTGGTGGTGTTGTATGATGTTACTAAAGTGTCCTGGAGGTGCACCACCATAATTATGATGGTGTTGTATGTTGTTACTAAAGTGTCCTGGAGGTGCACCACCATAATTATGATGGTGTTGTATGTTGTTACTAAAGTGTCCTGGAGGTGTACCACCATAATTATGATGGTGTTGTATGATGTTACTAAAGTGTCCTGGAGGTGTACCACCATAATTATGATGGTGTTGCATGATGTTACTAAAGTGTCCTGGAGGTGTACCACCATAATTATGATGGTGTTGCATGATGTTACTAAAGTGTCCTGGAGGTGTACCACCATAATTATGATGGTGTTGCATGATGTTACTAAAGTGTCCTGGAGGTGTACCACCATAATTATGATGGTGTTGTATGATGTTACTAAAGTGTCCTGGAGGTGTACCACTATAATTATGATGGTGTTGTATGATGTTACTAAAGTGTCTTGAAGGTGTACCACCATAATTATGATGGTGTTGCATGATGTTACTAAAGTGTCTTGGAGGTGTACCACCATAATTATGATGGTGTTGCATGATGTTACTAAAGTGTCTTGGAGGTGTACCACCATAATTATGATGGTGTTGTATGATGTTACTAAAGTGTCTTGGAGGTGTACCACCATAATTATGATGGTGTTGTATGATGTTACTAAAGTGTCTTGGAGGTGTACCACCATAATTATGATGGTGTTGCATGATGTTACTAAAGTGTCCTGGAGGTGTACCACCATAATTATGATGGTGTTGCATGATGTTACTAAAGTGTCCTGGAGGTGTACCACCATAATTATGATGGTGTTGCATGATGTTACTAAAGTGTCCTGGAGGTGTACCACCATAATTATGATGGTGTTGCATGATGTTACTAAAGTGTCCTGGAGGTGTACCACCATAATTATGATGGTGTTGCATGATGTTACTAAAGTGTCCTGAAGGTGTACCACCATAATTATGATGGTGTTGCATGATGTTACTAAAGTGTCCTGGAGGTGTACCACCATTATTATGATGGTGTTGCATGTTGTTACTAAAGTGTCCTGGAGGTGTACCACCATAATTATGATGGTGTTGCATGATGTTACTAAAGTGTCTTGGAGGTGTACCACCATAATTATGATGGTGTTGCATGTTGTTACTAAAGTGTCCTGGAGGTGTACCACTATAATTATGATGGTGTTGTATGATGTTACTAAAGTGTCCTGGAGGTGTACCACCATAATTATGATGGTGTTGCATGATGTTACTAAAGTGTCCTGGAGGTGTACCACCATAATTATGATGGTGTTGCATGTTGATACTAAAGTGTCCTGGAGGTGTACCACTATAATTATGATGGTGTTGTATGATGTTACTAAAGTGTCCTGGAGGTGTACCACCATAATTATGATGGTGTTGCATGATGTTACTAAAGTGTCCTGGAGGTGTACCACCATTATTATGATGGTGTTGCATGATGTTACTAAAGTGTCCTGGAGGTGTACCACCATAATTATGATGGTGTTGCATGTTGTTACTAAAGTGTCTTGGAGGTGTACCACCATAATTATGATGGTGTTGCATGTTGTTACTAAAGTGTCCTGGAGGTGTACCACCATAATTATGATGGTGTTGCATGTTGTTACTAAAGTGTCTTGGAGGTGTACCACCATAATTATGATGGTGTTGCATGATGTTACTAAAGTGTCTTGGAGGTGTACCACCATAATTATGATGGTGTTGCATGTTGTTACTAAAGTGTCCTGGAGGTGTACCACCATAATTATGATGGTGTTGCATGATGTTACTAAAGTGACCTGGAGGTGTACCACCATAATTATGATGGTGTTGCATGATGTTACTAAAGTGTCCTGGAGGTGTACCACCATAATTATGATGGTGTTGCATGATGTTACTAAAGTGTCCTGAAGGTGTACCACCATAATTATGATGGTGTTGCATGATGTTACTAAAGTGTCCTGGAGGTGTACCACCATAATTATGATGGTGTTACATGATGTTACTAAAGTGTCCTGGTGGTGTACCACCATAATTATGATGGTGTTACATGATGTTACTAAAGTGTCCTGGAGGTGTACCACCATAATTATGATGGTGTTGCATGATGTTACTAAAGTGACCTGGAGGTGTACCACCATAATTATGATGGTGTTGCATGATGTTACTAAAGTGACCTGGAGGTGTACCACCATAATTATCATGGTGTTGCATGATGTTACTAAAGTGACCTGGAGGTGTACCACCATAATTATGATGGTGTTGCATGATGTTACTAAAGTGACCTGGAGGTGTATGGCCTCTAAGAGAATTAATATTTGAAGTGTTCTTTAAGATCCAAGATAAATTAATTAAAAAGTAAAAAAAAATAGGTGAAGAACCCTTTCTTGGTCGTTATAAGGTGACACTCTCCTAATAGCCTTTCTTGGTCGTTATAAGCTGACACTCTCCTAATAGCCTTTCTTGGTCGTTATAAGGTGACACTCTCCTAATAGCCTTTCTTGGTCGTTATAAGCTGCCTTCTCCTAATAGCCTTTCTTGGTCGTTATAAGCTGACACTCTCCTAATAGCCTTTCTTGGTCGTTATAAGCTGACACTCTCCTAATAGCCTTTCTTGGTCGTTATAAGCTGACACTCTCCTAATAGCCTTTCTTGGTCGTTATAAGCTGACGCTCTCCTAATAGCCTTTCTTGGTCGTTATAAGCTGACACTCTCCTAATAGCCTTTCTTGGTCGTTATAAGCTGACACTCTCCTAATAGCCTTTCTTGGTCGTTATAAGCTGACACTCTCCTAATAGGATTAATGTCTACAAAAAGAGGATTGAATCAATTTCTTTCTTGAAGTTAGACGGTTTTTATTTCTTCGTTTAATAAATTACACTATTTAAACTTTAATGTCTAGTTGGTCGGTCGGTCGGTCGGTCGGTCGGTCGGTCGGTTGGTTGGTAGGTCGATTGGTTGGTCGGTCGATCAGTCGGTTGATCAGTCGATCGGTTGGTCGGTCTGTTTGCCGGTCGGTCGGTCGGTCGGTCGGTCGACCGATCGGTTGGTGGGTTGGTCGGTTGGTCGATCGATCGATTGGTTGATCGGTTGGTTGGTCGGCCGGTCGGTTGGTTGGTCGGCCGGTCGGTTGGTAGGTAGGTCGGTTGGTCGGTTGGTCGGTTGGTAGGTCGGTTGGCAGGTCGGTCGGTCGGTCGGTCGGTTGGTCGGTCGGTCGGTCGGTAGACTCATTAGCAAATTATTATATAAAAAAATATAAAGATTGACAACACAACCGTAACACCAAAAATATAAATAAATACACATCAGCAATTATTATATAATATAGATGGAATATATTAAAACCGGAAAATTATACTCAAAATTATTCTTAAAGTTAATAATTATGAGAAAAATAAACTCAGACGTCTTCTTGGAAATTTATATATATATATATATATATATATATATATATATATATATATATATATATATATATATATATATATATATATATATATATATATATATATATATATATATATATATATATATATATAACTGAAAATTGCTGTTTATCATTCATTTTAGTTCATTTCTTATTTGTAATTCAATTTAATTTCCATATTGAGGGCCCCCCAGACCTAAAGTGCCCTGGAACCCCCCAGGGTCTAAATGCGGCCCTCTCAAGCACCCAGCAGAGCTAGGTGTTTTACCTTGATCCGGGGACATACGGTGGTGTGGGTGCCTTTGAGCTAATTTTATTCTAGTCCCGTTTGGTGTACTAGCCTCCACGAGCAGTATTTTATATTATTGTAACAACGAACTAAATTTTTCACATGAATTCAGATTCAATTTAGTTTTCTGGTCTTTTGCTTTTACTTTTAAGACTTTTAGCACAGACCTGGAGAACTTCCTAATAATATAATAGAATGTCAAGGTCATATAATGAACAAGTGCCGCTAGTGTGAAAATAGCGATTCTTTAATTTTGTGATGTAACGCGAGCGACCAGGACACAGTTGTCACTACTGACGCACCGTAACACCTGAACACATTGAGTTAGCTTATTTGACTGTTTTCTTCTTTAGTTCCACTTACTCATTGTATTCGTTCATTTTATTCTGTTTCTGTTCATGTTTGCATTTACCCTAATTTAGATTTTGAACCCAGTAAACTACTAACAAGTAGTTGAGAATCTTGCTTCAAGTAGCAACCTTGAGGTCAACTTGTTGCTGCACCAGTGATACAGACATACAGGTGCACACACCTTATCGCTGCACCAGTGATACAGACATACAGGTGCACACAACTTACCGCTGCACCAGTGATACAGCCATACAGGTGCACACAACTTACCGCTGCACCAGTGATACAGTCATACAGGTGCACACAACTTATCGCTGCACCAGTGATACAGTCATACAGGTGCACACAACTTACCGCTGCACCAGTGATACAGTCATACAGGTGCACACAACTTACCGCTGCACCAGTGATACAGCCATACAGGTGCACACACCTTATCGCTGCACCATGATACAGTCATACAGGTGCACACAACTTACCGCTGCACCAGTGATACAGTCATACAGGTGCACACAACTTATCGCTGCACCAGTGATACAGTCATACAGGTGCACACAACTTACCGCTGCACCAGTGATACAGCCATACAGGTGCACACACCTTATCGCTGCACCAGTGATACAGTCATACAGGTGCACACAACTTACCGCTGCACCAGTGATACAGTCATACAGGTGCACACAACTTACCGCTGCACCAGTGATACAGTCATACAGGTGCACACAACTTATCGCTGCACCAGTGATACAGTCATACAGGTGGCACACAACTTACCGCTGCACCAGTGATACAGCCATACAGGTGCACACACCTTATCGCTGCACCAGTGATACAGTCATACAGGTGCACACACCTTACCGCTGCACCAGTGATACAGTCATACAGGTGCACACACTTTATCGCTGCACCAGTGATACAGTCATACAGGTGCACACACCTTATCGCTGCACCAGTGATACAGTCATACAGGTGCACACACCTTATCGCTGCACCAGTGATACAGTCATACAGGTGCACACAACTTACCGCTGCACCAGTGATACAGCCATACAGGTGCACACACCTTATCGCTGCACCAGTGATACAGTCATACAGGTGCACACAACTTACCGCTGCACCAGTGATACTGTCATACAGGTGCACACACCTTATCGCTGCACCAGTGATACAGTCATACAGGTGCACACAAATAGTTAAATGAACAAATGAAATCAAACATCAGTCTAAATCCAACATACACTTTATTTACTCTACAAAATGCATAGTTTGGCTATCATGCCAAGATCAGATGATAGCTGGGCTGATTACTACTCTGGCTGGGCCTTCTCCATCGCCTTGATGTGATGCTGGTTGACCTTCATGAGCAGCCCACTAACGGTTTCCGAAGTTAGCGGAAATGCTAATCCGCTAAACAAAAAGTTAGTTCCGCTAATTAGCGGCATTAGTGGAACTGTGCCCACCACTGTCTATTACCAACCCACTGCTTTACTATATCCTTCCTGAATCTGAATTTTTCCAACTTAAAACCATTGCTTCGAGTCCTGTCTTGGCTAGATATTTTTAGCGCGCTATTTACATTCCTTTTATTTATTCCTGTTTTCCATTTATACACCTCAGTCATAGCCCCCTAATTCTATGCCTTTCTAGAGAGTGCAGATTCAGGGCCTCAGTCTATCCCTCATGGGGAAGATTTCTGATACATGGGCTCAACTTTGTCATCTTTCTTTGTACTGTTTCTAGTGCATTATTATCCATTCTGTTATATGGTGACCAGAACTGTGCAGCATAATCTAAATGAGGCCTAACCAAAGTTATATAGAGTTGAAGAACAACCTGAGAACTCCTATTATTTAATAACAAGACTCTGTCACTATATACCGAAGACTAGTACTGTTCACTTGGATTAGAATCACTTATACCAGATCCTAACCCTTCTCACAATGGTAATATTAAGATCTACATTATTTAGTTTAAGCGCAGCTAATTTTCCTGTCTAACCATTTAGAACTTGCATTTGCCCATATAAACTCATTGACTTGTTCAACCACTGCATCAGTCTATTCAATCTCCTGGTGCTCTAATGTCCTCATTAGAATGAATTGGCGGCCTATTTTGATGCCATCAGCAAACTTGTTTATGTCGCCATTTTCACCTCATCAGTGTCGTTTATATAATTGTGAACAAAAAGGCCCAATGACCCTGCGAAACACGCTTGTGACGTCCCGTTATGATTTCTACCATTATGCAGATTCTCGCTGCCTATTTGTCAGATGCCTATACCAGGAAAAAATCTTTTATATTCCGTGTGCTTTAAGTTTCCCTCAATAACTTGATGTGAAGTCTATTGAAAGCTTGCTGATCCATACAACAAATGCATATTCATTACCATGATCTACCCCCTCTAATACCTTGGGTGAAAAAAGTTAGGAGATTCAATAATAATTTAACCTTTCAAGTGGCAGGAATTCCATCGGCCCATTATTGATTCTAAAAATTATCCCACTAAGGAGGTAAGCTTTGTATATTACGTTATTTAATATATATAATATATATATATATATATCTATATATATTTAATATCATATATAATATATATTATATATATGATTCGTCGTGTGTGCTGTGTGTGTGTAGTGTGTGTGTGTGTATGTAGTGTGATGTGTGTGCTGTGTGTAGTGTGTGGTATATGGGGAAGAAATAGGAGAATTATTTTATTATTCTAGATACAGGTTTCATCCACCACTGTAACATACAGTTAGAGGCTAGAGAAAGGCTGACTCCATCTGTAATATAAAGTTAGAGCTAGAGAAGGCTGTACTCGACCACTGTAACATACATTAGAGGCGAGAGATTACTGCTAACCATTGTAAATACAGTTAGAGCTAGAGACAGCTGCTTCAATGTAACATACAGTTAGAGGCTAGAAGAGGCTGCCTCAACCACTGTAACATACAGTTACAGGCTAGAGAAAGGCTGACTCCACCACTGTAATATACAGATAGAGGTTAAAGACAACCTGACTCCACCTCTGTAACATACAGTTAGAGGCTAGAGACAGGCTGACTCCACCACTGTAACATACAGTTAGAGGCTAGAGACAGGCTGCCTCACAGCACTGTAACATACAGTGAGAGACTAGAGATGCGGGCCCTCCACCACTGTAACATACAGTTAGAGGCTAGAGACAGGCTGCCTCCACCACTGTAACATACAGTTAGAGGCTAGAGACAGGCTGACTCCACCACTGTAACATACAGTGAGAGACTAGAGAAGGCTGACTCCACCACTGTAACATACAGTTAGAGGCTAGAGACAGCTGACTCCACCCTGTAACATACAGTGAGAGGACTAGAGACAGGCTGCCTCAAGCACTGTAACATACAGTTAGAGGCTAGAGACAGGCTGCCTCAAGCACTGTAACATACAGTGAGAGACTAGAGACAGGCTGCCTCCACCACTGTAACATACAGTTAGAGGCTAGAGACAGGCTGCCTCAAGCACTGTAACATACAGTTAGAGGCTAGAGACAGGCTGCCTCAAGCACTGTAACATACAGTTAGAGGCTAGAGACAGGCTGCCTCAAGCACTGTAACATACAGTTAGAGGCTAGAGACAGGCTGCCTCAAGCACTGTAACATACAGTGAGAGACTAGAGACAGGCTGACTCCACCACTGTAACATACAGTTAGAGGCTAGAGACAGGCTGACTCCACCACTGTAACATACAGTTAGAGGCTAGAGACAGGCTGACTCCACCACTGTAACATACAGTGAGAGACTAGAGACAGGCTGCCTCAAGCACTGTAACATACAGTTAGAGGCTAGAGACAGGCTGACTCCACCACTGTAACATACAGTGAGAGACTAGAGAAAGGCTGACTCCACCACTGTAACATACAGTTAGAGGCTAGAGACAGGCTGACTCCACCACTGTAACATACAGTGAGAGACTACAGACAGGCTGCCTCAAGCACTGTAACATACAGTTAGAGGCTAGAGACAGGCTGACTCCACCACTGTAACATACAGTGAGAGACTACAGACAGGCTGCCTCCACCACTGTAACATACAGTTAGAGGCTAGAGACAGGCTGACTCCACCACTGTAACATACAGTGAGAGACTAGAGACAGGCTGACTCCACACGTAACAACAGTAGAGGCAGAGACAGGCTGCCTCAAGCACTGTAACATACAGTTAGAGGCTAGAGACAGGCTGACTCCACCACTGTAACATACAGTGAGAGACTAGAGACAGGCTCACTCCACCACTGTAACATACAGTTAGAGACTAGAGACAGGCTGCCTCAAGCACTGTAACATACAGTTAGAGGCTAGAGACAGGCTGACTCCACCACTGTAACATACAGTGAGAGACTAGAGACAGGCTGACTCCACCACTGTAACATACAGTTAGAGGCTAGAGACAGGCTGCCTCAAGCACTGTAACATACAGTTAGAGGCTAGAGACAGGCTGACTCCACCACTGTAACATACAGTTAGAGGCTAGAGACAGGCTGACTCCACCACTGTAACATACAGTTAGAGACTAGAGACAGGCTGCCTCAAGCACTGTAACATACAGTTAGAGGCTAGAGACAGGCTGACTCCACCACTGACAATAATGGTCGCTGGTGAAGAGTTAATTTTTACACTTATAATTGTAAATGACCACAAACGCACTGCGGTTCTGGCTGCCTCAATGAATTGTAAATGAGTTCAGGGTTTTATGTGAGTTTGGAGGAAGGGGAGGTTAGGGAGGGGGAGATGGGAAGGGAGGAGGTAGGAGGAAGAAGGAAGATATCTGGAGGGGGATGGGAGGATGACTTCATCTCATTGACATCACACTGAGGATGTTCTCTAATCCTGTTCTTATCATTTTCGTTATGTTTTTACCAGTAATTGTTTCTGTCATGCAGTCGTTCTTTTTAAATCGTTTATTATGATTTAGAAAAAATTAATTTCCTGCCTTATTTCATTTAATTCATTCACTGACCACACACAATGAATACACATTCACTAACATATCTCCAACACAACCCATTCACCTCACAATAAACAACAACACTCTCCTTCTACCCAACATTCACTCCAACATCTCCAACACTCACCCTCCAACACCACTCATTCACCCGACAGACGATCTCCGGGAGTCCAATAAGTTTCCCACAAACTGACAGTTAAATATTTATTGACAGAATAAATCCACTCCGGTGATCCATTTCATGCACCCCATGATGTGTGTTCAGAGACTCCCTAATGAACTTAATTAATTATAGCCCAATTAATTAAATGAAACTATTAACGTAGCTAATTAATTTCATGTAGAGATAAATTTATTGTCCGGCAACTCTCTTGTTTACAAGCGTACTTCACCCACCTGGCTGCAGGGAATCTTTGAACGAAACTGTAACACTCACAGTGTGTTGCTACACTAGTCTGTATGATAGTTACGTAGTGGGAACATCAGCAGTGTGTTGCTACACTTGTCTGTGTGATAGTTACGTAGTGGGAACACCAGCAGTGTGCTTCTACACTAGTCTGTATGATAGTTACATAGTGGGAACACCAGCAGTGTGTTGTTACACTAGTCTGTATGATAGTTACGTAGTGGAACACCAGCAGTGTTGCTACACTAGTCTGTATGATAGTTACGTAGTGGGAACACCAGCAGTGTGTTTCTGCACTAGTCTGTATGATAGTTACGTAGTGGGAACACCAGCAGTGTGCTTCTACACTAGTCTGTATGATAGTTACGTAGTGGGAACACCAGCAGTGTGTTGCTACACAAGTCTGTATGAGAGTTACGTAGTGGGGATATCAGCAGTGTGTTACTACACTAGTCTGTATGATAGTTACGTAGTGGGAACATCAGCAGTGTGTTGCTACACTAGTCTGTATGATACTTACGAAGTGGAAACATCAGCAGTGTGACGCTACACTAGTCTGTATGATAGTTACGAAGTGTGAACATCAGCAGTGTGTTGCTACACTACTCTGTATGATAGTTACGTAGTGGGATCATCAGCAGTGTGTTGCTACACTAGTCTGTACGATAGTTACGTAGTGGGAACATCAGCAGTGTTGCTACACTAGTCTGTATGATAGTTACGTAGTGGGAACACCAGCATTGTGTTTCTAAACAAGTCTGTGTGATAGTTACGTAGTGGGAACACCCACAGTGTGTTGCTACACTACTCTGTATGATAGTTACGTAGTGGGAACATCAGCAGTGTGCTTCTACACTAGTCTGCATGATAATTACGTAGTGGGAACATCAGCAGTGTTTTGCTACACTAGCCTGTATGATAGTTACGTAGTGGGAACACCAGCAGTGTGCTTCTACACTAGTCTGTATGATAGTTACGTAGTATGGATATCAGCACTGTGTTGCTACACTAGTCTGTATGATAGTTACGTAGAGGGGATATCAGCAGTGTGTTGCTACACTGGTCTGTATGGTAGTTACGTAGTGGGAACATCAGCAGTGTTTTGCTACACTAGCCTGTATGATAGTTACGTAGTGGGAACATCAGCAGTGTGCTTCTACACTAGTCTGTATGATAGTTACGTAGTGGGAATATCAGCAGTGTTTCGCTACACTAGTCTGTGTGATAGTTACGTAGTGGGGATATCAGCAGTGTGTCGCTACACTAGTCTGTATGATAGTTAGGTAGTGGGATCATCAGTAGTGTGTTGCTACAGTAGTCTGTATGACAGTTACGTAGTGGGAACATCAGCAGTGTTGCTACACTAGTCTGTATGATAGTTATGTAGCGGGAACACAAGCAGTGTGTTGCTAAACAAGTCTGTATGATAGTTACGTAGTGGGAACACCCACAGTGTGTTGGTACACTAGTCTGTATGATAGTTACGTAGTGGGAACATCAGCAGTGTGTTGCTACACTAGTCTGTATGATAGTTACGTAGTGAGAACACCAGCAGTGTGTTGCTAAACAAGTCTGTATGATAGTTACGTAGCGGGAACACTCACAGTGTGTTGCTACACTAGTCTGTATAATAGTTACATGGTGGGAACATCAGCAGTGTGTTGCTACACTAGTCTGTATGATAGTTATGTAGTGGGAACATCAGCAGTGTGTTGCTACACTAGTCTGCATGATAGTTATGTAGTGGGAACACCAGCAGTGCGTTGCTACACAAGTCTGTATGATAGTTACGTAGTGGGAACACCCACAGGTGTGTTACTACACTAGTCTGTATAATAGTTACATGGTGGGAACATCAGCAGTGTGTTGCTACACTAGTCTGTATGATAGTTATATAGTGGAAACATCCACAGTGTGTTGCTACACAAGTTTGTATGATAGTTACGTAGTGGGAACGCCCACAGTGTGTTGCTACACTAGTCTGTATAATACTTACATGGTGGGAACATCAGCAGTGTGTTGCTACACTTGTCTGTATGATAGTTACGTAGTGGGAACACCAGCAGCGTATTGCTACACTAGTCTGTATGACAGTTACTTAGTGGGAACACCAGCAGTGTGCTGCTACACTAGTCTGAATGATAGTTTGGTAGTGGGAACACCCACAATGTGTTGCTACACTAGTCTGTATGATAGTTACGTAGTGGGAACACCAGCAGTGTGTTGCTGCACTAGTCTGTATCATAGTTACGTAGTGGGAACATCAGCAGTGTATTGCTACACTTGTAAGTATGATAGTTATGTAGTTGGAATACCAGCAGTGTGTTGCTACACTAGTCTGCATGATAGTTACATAGTGAGAACACGAGTAGTGTGCTTCTACACTAGTCTGTATGGTAGTTACGTAGTGGGAACACCAGCAATATGTTGCTACACTAGTCTGTATGATAGTTACGTAGTGGGAACACCAGCAGTGGGTTGCTACACTTGTCTGTATGATAGTTACGTAGTGGGAACACCAGCAGTGGGTTGCTACACTTGTCTGTATGATAGTTACGTAGTGGGAACACCAGCAGTGTGTTGCTACACTAGTCTGTATGATAATTATGTAGTGGAAACACCAGCAGTGTGTTGCTTCACTAGTCTGTACGATGATTACGTAGTGGGAACATCAGCAGTGTGCTCCTACACTAGTCTGTATGATAGTTACGAAGTGGGAATATTAGTAGTGTGTTGCTACACTAGTCTGTATGATCGTTACGTAGTGGGAACACCAGCAGTGTATTGCTTCACTATTCCGCATGATAGTTACGAAGTGGGAACATCAGCAGTGTGTTGCTACACCAGTCTGTATGATAGTTACGAAGTGGGAACATCAGCAGTGTGTTGCTACACCAGTCTGTATGATAGTTACGAAGTGGGAACATCAGCAGTATGTTGCTACACTTGTCTGGATGATAGTTACGTAGTGGGAACGCCAGCAGTGTGTTGCTACACTAGTCTGTATGATCGTTACGTAGTGGGAACACCAGCAGTGTATTGCTTCACTATTCCACATGATAATTACGATGTGGGAACATCAGCAGTGTGTTGCTACACCAGTCTGTATGATAGTTACGAAGTGGGAACATCAGCAGTGTGCTGCTGCACTATTCTGTACGATAGTTACATAGTGGAAACAACAGCAGTTTGTTACTGCACTATTCTATACGATAGTTCCATAGTGTAAACACAAGTAGTGTGTTTCTGCACTATTCTATACGATAGTTACACAGTGGAAACAGCAGCAGTGTGCTGCAACACTATTTTATACGATAGTTACATAGTGGGAAGTAAAACTATGCTTCCCTGTCATAGTTCATCACACTGGATGGCTGACATATTATGAGGTACATAAGAACATAAGAAAGAAGGAACACTACAGCAGGCCTACTAGCCTATGCGGGACAGGCCCGGTGGCCTGGTGGCTAAAGCTCCCGCTTCACACACGGAGGGCCCGGGTTCGATTCCCGGCGGGTGGAAACATTTCGACACGTTTCCTTACACCTGTTGTCCTGTTCACTTAGCAGCAACTAGGTACCTGGGTATTAGTCGACTGGTGTGGGTCGCATCCTGGGGGATAAGATTAAGGACCCCAATGGAAATAAGTTAGACAGTCCTCGATGACGCACTGACTTTCTTGGGTTATCCTGGGTGGCTAACCCTCCGGGGTTAAAAATCCGAACGAAATCTTACCTTAACCCCCGGCTTAGACCAATGGCCCGGCCAGTCAGATCACCTCCACTAAAGGAAGGAGCACGGCTTCTGACCAAGTAGCACAAGCTTGTCAGGTCCAACTCTCACCCACCCACACCCACTCATGTGTTTATCTAACCATCTAACTTATTTTTAAAACTACACAACGTCTTAGCTTCTATGACGGTACTTGGGAGTTTGTTCCACTCATCCACAACTCTATTACCAAACCAGTGCTTTCCTATATCCTTCCTGAATCTGATTTTTTCGACCTTAATAACATTGCTGCGAGTCCTGTTTAGGCTAGATATTTCTAACACGCTATTTACATCCCCTTTATTTCCTATTTTCTATTTATACACTTCAATCATATTCCTCCTAATTCTACGCCTTTCTAGAGAGTGCAGATTCAGGGCCTCAGTCTCTCCTCATAGGGAAGATTTCTGATACATGGGATCAACTTTGTCATCCTCCTTTGTATATAGTTCTTCTGTTTTCTTATTATGTCCAAGAATCTGTATTGATAAAGCCACTGGATGGCGAAACGTCTACAATAAAGATAACCAGATGTTGCACAAGTGTCTTAACTTTCATTTTGTCATCCTCCTCTGTGCGTTTTCCAGTATATTTATATCCATTCTGTAATACGGTGACCGGAACTTTGCAGCATAATCTAAATGAGACCTAACCAAGGATATATAGAGTTGAAGAACAACCTGAGGATTTCTATTATTTATACTTTTAGATATGAAGCCAAGGATTCTGTTAGCTTTATTGCGAACACTAATGCACTGTTGCCTTGGTTTCAGGTTACTGCTAACCAGAACTCCTAAATCCTTTTAGCAATCAGTAGTATTAAGATCTATATTATTTAGTTTACATGTGTTATGGTTATTATCCTTTCCAACGATTAGAACCTTGCATTTGTCGATATTAAACTGCATCTGCCATTTATCCGACCATTGCATCAGTCTATTCAAATCATCCTGGAGTGCACTTATGTCCTCAGTAGAATGAATTGGACGGTTTATTTTGGTGTCATCAGCAAATTTGCTTATGTCGCTATTTATTCCCTCATCTTCGTCGTTTATGAAAACTGTGAACAACAACGGGCCCAACACTGACCCCTGTGGAACACCGCTTGTGACGTGCCCCCATTCTGATTTCTCCCCATTTATGCAAACTCTCTGCTGCCTATTTGTCAGCCATGCCTCTATCCAGGAAAAAAATTCTCCTCCTATTCCGTGTGCCTTAAGTTTCCTCAATAGCCTCTGATGTGGAACTCTATCGACAGTCCTTACTGAAGTCTATATACACAATATCATATTCAATACCATGATCTACCTCCTCAAATACCTTGGTGAAAAAAAGTTAGTAAATACGTAAGACAGGAACGCCCATTTGTAAAACCGTTTTGAGATTCATTAATCAATCTATGCCTATCAAGATGCCTGTGAATTGCCTCGGCAATTATTGATTCATAAATTTTTCCACTATGGAAGTAAGGCTTATTGGTCTATAGTTTGAAGCTAAGGACCTGTCACCTGCCTTGTAAATAACATTTGCCATTTTCCACTTATCTGGCACTATCCCAGTTTGTAGTGATATGTTGAAAAGATTAGCCAAGCATAAGAACGTAAGAAAGAAGGAACACTGCAACAGGCCTACTGACCCATGCCGAGCAGGTCCATGTACCCCCCCCCCCCGATTAGCCCAATGACCCACCCAGTCTGGTCACCTCCACTCAAGGATGGAGCACTGCACCAGACCCAGCAGCACAAGCTAGTCAGGTCCAACTCACACCCACCCACACCCACTCATGTATTTATCTAACTTATTTTTAAAACTACACAACGTTTTAGCCTGAATAACTGTACTCAGGAGTTTGTTCCACTCATCCACAACTCTATTACCAAACCAGTGCTTTCCTATATCCTTTCTGAATCTGAATTTTTCCAACTTGATACCATTGCTGCGAGTCCTGTCTTGGCTGGAAATTTTCAGCACGCTATTTACATCCCCCTTTATTTATTCCTGTTTTCCATTTATACACCTCGATCATATCATCCCTAATTGTACGCCTTTCGAGAGAGTGCAGATTCAGGGCCCCTCAGTCTATCCTCATTCCTTTATTATCGTCCTGTTCTACATAATTTATTATTTCTGGAATTTCGCTAGTATCTTCCTGAGTAAAAACTGAGAGGAAGTTAGTATTGAAAATTTCACACATATCCTTATCACTGTCAGTGATCTGACCTGAGTTACTCTTAATGATGAGCTTGGGGAAAGTGATCACAAATCACTTAGTTTCAATATATCCTGGAATTACCCAGACTACTGCAATCAAGTCTCTGCCCCAGACTTCCACTTGGCCGATTTCATGGGACAGAGAAATTACCTGGGTGGGCTAAATTGGGATGACCTGACTATGGGTCAGGTAGGTGATCTTAGTTGCCAATATGACATTTTTCAGAGCATAGTTCTAGCTGCCCAGACAACTTTTGTTCCGAGTAGAGAAATTAGATCTAACAAAAATGATCCCAAATGGATGAACAATAGATTAAAACATCTCATTGGCCAAAAGAGAGGTATTTTTAGGCGTATCAAAAGAGGGGATGGGCAGTTAAGAAATCAATATATTCAGTTACAGAGAAAAAAAAAAGAATAATTAAAGCTAAAAGGAATTATGAGGCTAAGGTCGCAAGGTACTCGAAGACTAACCCAGAAGTGTTCTTTTAGGTATACAGAAGTAAGATTAGGGAAAAGATAGGCCCACTTAACCTCAAGATTATTAATTAGTGATTCTTTGTTGGCAAGAACCAAGTCAAGCAGATTGTTTCCTCTAGTTGGTTCTGTTACGAACTGTTTTAAAAAGCAATCCTGAACTGCATCAAGAAAGTCACTAGACTCAAGATTTCCTGTCGCATTGTTCCAATCAATTTGTCTAAAGTTAAAATCTCCCATTATCACAACATTTTCATATCTAGACGCCTTATGAATTTCGTCACAAAGCAGCTTACTGCACTCCCTGTTAAGGTTTAGGGGCCTATAAATCACACCCAAAATTAACTTTTCACGACCCTCGAGAAACTGTAACCAAACAGATTCTGTGTCCGATGTTTCTAGTCTTACATCTTGTCTAACACAACAATTTAAATTATCTCTGACATACATCGCCACTCCACCACCCTTCCTGTTGACCCTATTAGTGTGGAATAGTTTATAACCCTTTATGCTGCATTCAGAAGGCATTTCTCTATCCTTCAAGTTGAACCAGGTCTCTGTTATAGCAATAATATGTATATTATCTGCACTTGCGAGTAATCTTAGCTCATCTATCTTATTTCTTAGATTCCTACTATTTGTATAGTAAACCTTAAGGAAGATAGTCACTCGGAGGCCTGGTCACAGACCGGGCCGCGGGGGCGTTGTCCCCCGGAACTCTCTCCAGGTAAACTCCAGGTACTATCTCTCTTTGTTGATCAGTTGCTTTGCCTTTACTAGCGACTTTATATTGAATATTGTCTTTTAAACACATCCCTGAGGTATCCTGGTTATGTCTGCTGTTTTCAACCCTAATGCTGCAGCCTGATTGTTTCCCAGACACCCATACCACTATAATCTATCAGTTTAAAGTCCTAGACATGTCACAAATACCCCCTCAATCGAGCTGGCTAATGCAACGGCTCCAACCCCAGAGAGATGAACCCCATCCCTTGCATACATATCACGTTTGCCATAGAATACATCCCAGTTATCAATGAATGGGAATGCAAGTTCCTTGCAGTACCTGTCTAGCCAGCAATTTATACCAATTGCGCTAGACATCCATTCATTGCTCACCCCCTTAGATCTGACTACATCTATGGCTGACCAATACTTATCCAGCAGCTCCTGTCTCCTGCCAATCCCGATGTAATTTCCTCCAACACTAAGACAGATAATGGGCTTGTTCCCATTGCCTGACATAATATTATCCAACCTGCTATGTCACCAAAGCCAGCTCCTGGGAGGCAAACCCTCTGTCTGACCTTCCTATCTCTGTTACAAAAAGCACGGTTCATATATCTTACCTGAGAATCTCCTACAATTAGAATATTCTTACCTTGGTAAGCAGGGGAATCAGTGGTACCTCTAATCTCACAAACCACTGAAGTACACTCGTCCTGGAGAACAGAGAATCTATTTCCTACCTTCACATCTTCTCTATTAACGTTCCTTATCATCCTTCTTCCTGAATTGTGAACCACTTGACACTTAAGGCGGCTGCCACTCTCCAAATCACTGCTGGTGACCATTTCCTCCTCACCAGCTACAAACCCTTCACACTCCTCCCAAAAACCCTCAGGGGAAACTTAACCCCCGGATAAATAAATTTTTAATTTTTAATTATAGTCTTGAGAAGTGTCTTACAAATATAGGGCCATAAAAATTGGTTTCAGGGTGATTTTGGGACCTTGCAAAGTCGTGTTCAGTGGTGATTTTGGGACCTTCAAAAATCGTGTACAGTGGTGTTTTGGACCTTGCAAAGAAAAGTTGCAGTGGTGATTTTGGGGTTGCAAAGTCGTGTTACTGGTGATTTTGGGGCCTTGAAAGTCGTGTTACTGGGGGATTTGGGGGCCTTTCAAAGTGTGTTACATGGGGGATTTTGGGGCCCTTTCAAAGTCGTGTTGGCAGTTTGGGGGTTTTGGGTTGCAAAATCGTGTTGAGTGGTGATTTTGGTACCTTGCAAAGTAGTGGTGATTTTTTTGGACCTTGTAAAGTCGTGGTATGTATATTACTCTTGATGTGTATGCCATCTATCTTCATGTTATACATACTTCTTCATGTGTTTCACTCTGTTTTTGATGTATACACATGTAAAAACTTTCACGTGTTGGAACATCTTTGCCTACCGTGGGGTTTTTAAGGGTTATACACTGGTGCACCACCATCAATAACACGAGAATAACGCAATATGAATTTGAAAATTCCAGCATACATACACTGAGAGACATACACCTCTCAGCATACACAAGAGACACCACCTCTCAGATACGCACAGAGAACACCTCTCAACAACACAAGACACACACCTCTCAGCATACCAGAGAACATACAACTCTCAATATAAAGGAGACATACACCTCTAGCATACCGAGACAACACCCTCAGCTACACAGAGAGACAAACACCCCTCAGCTACACAGAGAGACATACACCTCCAGCATACACAGAGACACAACCTTTAGGGTACACAAACACATAAAGCCTCAGCATACACTGAGAAACACACACCCCTCAGCAAAACCCGAGAGACAACACCTCTCAGATACGCAGAGAAACAACACCTCTCAGCAACACAGAGACACATAAAGCTCTCAGCATACACTGAGAGACAAAACACTTCTCAGCATAAAACAGAGAGACATACACCTCTTAGCATACACAAGGACTACATTCTCAGCATACACGAAGACACACACCCTCCGCAACAGAGAGACACACTTCAGCATACAAAGAAACTACACCCCTCGCATAACAGAGACCCACCTTTTGGGTACACAGGACCATAAAGCTCCACATACACTGAGAAACACACACCCCCAGCATAACGAGAGAATACACCCCTTTGCATACACACAGGGCATCATCCTCACATACACAGAGGACACACACCCTTTAGCAACATTGAGAAAAAACACCTTTCAGCATACAAAAAGACACATAAAGCTCTCCAAAAACACAGAGACATACACCTCTTGCTACCAAGGGACATACATCCTCAGCATACACAGAGAACACACACCCTCAGCATACACACAAGACACACAAACCCCTCAGCATACACCAAAACACAAAACCTCCCAGATACACTAGAGACATCACCTCTCAGCATACTAGAGACACAAAACCCCCCCACATACACAAAGAGACCACACCCTCAGCATACAAAAAAGAAGACACACCCCCCCAGCATACACAGAGAAAAACCCCACCTCTCAGCATACATAGAGACACTACCCTCTCAATACACAAAAAAAACACAACCCCTGAGCATACACGAAAACCACACCTCTCAGCATACACACAGAGAACACCCCCTCGCATACACTGAGAGACACACCCCACCTCTCAGCATACACAGACACACACCTCTCAGCTCCAGAGGTATACACCTCTCGCAACACTGAGAGACACAAACCCCCTCTCAGCATACACAAAACACTACACCCCTCACATACAAAGACACATACACCTCTCACTACAAGAGACACATCACCTCCAGCATACACAAAGGGGGCAACACTTCCGCATACATGGAGCAACACCTCTCAGTCACAGGGAAAAACCCTTTAGCATACACACAGGAATTTAAACCCTCACATCACGAGAGACCACACCCCTAACTACAAAGGACAACACCCTTTTTAGCAACCACAGGGGGCAAACTCTTCAATAATAAGACAACACCCCAGCATACACAGAAGGGCACACCATCGCATAACACAGAGCATCACCTCCCCAACATACCTGAAGACCACACCCCTCAGAACACGAGAGACACACCCTCAGCAAACACAGGGACAATACTTCGCTACCCAAAGGGACAAAACTTCAGCTACACTGGAGAACACACCCCTTTCCCAAATACACGAAGACAACACCTCTCCATCACACAGAGACATACACTCTCAGCATACACTGAAACACACACCTTCAGCATACAAGAGAGACATACACCTTTTACATACAACAGGGGAAACACTCTCAGATACAATGGGAAAACACCACCCTCGCATACACTGAAGACACACACCTTCAGATACACAGAAGAATAACCTCCAGCATACACACAAAACACACCTTCAGAAAAAAACAAAAACATCACCCTCACACTTTGAGAACAACAACTCTCCTTACACTGAAAAAAAAACACCTTCAGCATCATCCAAAAGGGGACATAACTCTTAACATACATACACGCAGAACCCAAACCCCTTTAGCATACAACACTGACAAAACACACCCTTTCAGTTAAAATACACTGAAGACATACACCTTCAGATACATACACTGACCTACACACAAACTCCCATACATACACTGAGGTCAACCCCTTTTACCCTAATAATGACAGACCACCTCCAGAATACACTAAGAACCCCGCTCAGCAACATCACTAGAGACACACATACCTTTTACATACATACCCCTGAAGACAAACCCTAGCATACAACACTGACAAAACAACTTCAGCATAAAAACACTGACAGACAACACTTTTCACATACTACACGGAGACATAACCTCTCAGCATACAACATGAAAAAACACCCACACCTTTTTCTTACAAACCTGAAGCATACACCTTTCCATACATAACTGACAGACCCCCAACTCTCAGAAATACCTGAGGAAACCCTAGCATCAAATGAAGCCCTAACCTTTCCATCATACACTGAAGAATAACCTTCCATACAACCCGACAAACACCTTCAGATTTAAAAACACAGACACCCAAATTTTCATCATCATCACTGAAGACATCACCTCCAATACAAAACGAAAAAAAACAACACTTTCAGCAAACATCACTGGGACTAACCCTTTAGCATACATCCGAAGACAAACAAAATCTCACAAACAAACACTGACAGAAACACCTCTCATTCATACACTGAAGACATACCCTCTCACATCAACACTGACGAATACACCTTCCATACAAACTGAAAACACCTCCAGCATACTTCAGAAACAACCCTCACAAATCACTGACAGACATTCACCTCTCAGCTACATCACTTTCGACATACACTTCCGCATTTACAAGAAGACAACACCTCTCAAAATACCTACACACATACCCTCTCAACATAAACACTGACAAAAACACCCCTAGCATACATCACTGAAAACATAACCTCTCAGCATACAACACTGCAGACATTTTCAACTCCCTCAGCATCATAACGGAGACTACACCCCTCAGCAAATAAAAATGAAGCCCTCTCAAAACAATAACCCTCTCAAACAACAAGACAACATACACCTCTCCCTACATCACTGAAGAAAATACCTCTCACAACATACCTGAGGAAAATCACCCCTTACATACATAGAAGGCCACACCTCTAAAACCAACACTGAAGAATACACCTTCAGCATACATATTGAATACCCTCTCCAGAAACATTCACTCACAACAACCCCCTCTCCAACATACACTGAAAACATTCCCTCTCAGCATATACACGAAGACTACCTTTTCAGCATTCATTCATGAAGACATACACCCCACAACTACCTGAGACATACACCTCTCAACAAAACACTGAAGATATCACCTCTCAGCCACATACAGAAACATACACCTCTCAGCTACAAACCGAAGAATACACCTCTCAGCATACATACACGAGAATACACCTCCCAGCATACATTCAATGAGGGTACACCTCCAACATACATGAAGACATACACCTCTCAGCATACATTCCTGGAAATACACCTCTCAGCATACTACAAAGGGGGACATACACCTCTAAAATACATACACTTAAGACATACACTTCAACATCACTGAAAACTACACCCCTCAGCATACATACACTGAGACATAAACCTCTCACAACATACACTGAGAAATATAAATGCAGACATACACTTCTCAGCATTCATAACTGAAGACTACACCTCTCAGCAAATTAAAAATGAAAGAAAAACACCTCTCAACAAATACACTGAAAAACTACATTTTTCACATACATACACTGAGGCATACACTTCAGCATACATACATGAAGAATAACCCCTCAGATACATCAATGGAGACTAACCTCTAAAAATACAAACAAACAAGACAAAAACCTCTCAACAATAAACTGAAGAATACACCCTTAGCATACATACCTTGAAGCAACATCTTCACATCTACACTGAAAGAAAACCTCTAGATCATACACTGAGACATACACCTCTCAGCTACATCCTGAGACATCCCCTCTCAGATACATAAATGAAGGGAAAACACCTTCCCGATACAACACTGGGGCATCACCCCTCAGCATACTACACTGAAACAACACCTCTCAGATACCCTACACTGAAAGAATCACCTCTCAGCATACAACATGAACATACACCTCTCAGCTCATACACTGAAGAAAACACCCCCTCAGCATACATACCAACTACCCTCTAAAAACATACACTGAAGGCTACACCTCTCACATACATACACTGAAAGAATACACCCTCTCAGCAAACAACATGAACATACACCTTCACATACATACCTGAAAGAATACACCCTCACATACATACACTGAGACAACCCTCTAGATACAACAAATGAAGACAACACTCTCAGCATCAACCTGAACATACACCCCTTTACATCATACACGAAAAAAATAAACCCCTCACATACATACATGAGACATACACCCCCACAACATACACTGAAAGAATACATTCAGCATACATACACTGAGACAACACCCTCAGCAAAATACACTGAAGGACATACCCCTACAACATACACTGAAAAATTTAAAACCTTTTAAGCCAAAAACAAAAGGGCCTCACTCCAGCAACTTTACATGGCAGACATACACTGACAGACATACACTTTCCCGAAAATTTCAGATAGACATACACCTCCAGCAACATCCTGACAGACATACACCCCCGCAACATACCTGAAGCATACACGCAGAAAACATACATGACATTCAAACCCTAGAAAACACTGACAGACACACCCCTCGCAACATAACACAGACATTTTCCCTGCATACAAACTGACGACTACACCCAGCATTCCAAAACTGAAGACATACACCCCAGAACATACCTGCAGGGCATACACCCTTTAACAAAACAGAAGGGGCATACACCCTTCACAACATACCTGACGCATCACTTTCCCGAATACACTGATGACATACACCCCCACATACACCTGACAACATACACCCCCAAAAACATACCTGAAACCCAAAACCCTCAAGCAACAAACACTGACAGAATACACCCAAAAAACATACACTGAGAATACACCCCAAAAAAATAACTGAAGGGCTACAGACAGACTACATGACAGACATACAATGACAGAATACAAGACAGACATCACTGACAGACAACACGACAGACATACATGACAACCTCACTGACAGACATACACGACAACATACCCTGACAGACATACACTGACAGACATACAGACAAAAACACTGACAACATACACGACAACATACACTGACAGACATACACTGACGAAACACTGACAAACTACAAGACAGACATCATGCAACAAAACTGACAGACTACACTGCGACATACCTGACAGACATCACTGACAGCATACACGACGACAACCTGACAGACATACAATGACAGCATACACTGACAACATACACTGACGACATACACTGAAGACAACCGACAGACATACACTGACGACATACACTGACAGAAATACACGACAGACGTACACTGACAACATCACTGCAACAACCTGACAACATACACTGACAAACTACACTGACAGACATACACCCGACAAACTGCGCTTTAGTCAGAAAAGAGAAAGATCATTTTAAATATCCATGCAGGCGACATCAAGATTATTATAAACATCTTTAACGTCAGCCCCTTTATTATTATTTATTATTATTATTATTAAATTTTTATTATTTTTATTATTATTATTATTATTATTATTATTATATTATTATTATTGTAATTTTTATTATTTATTATTATATTTTATTATTATTATTATTATTATTTTTTATTATTATTATTATTATTATTATTAAAGTTATTATTATTATTATTATTATTATTATATTATTTTTATTATTATTATTATTATTATATTATTACTATAATTTATTATTATTATATTATTATTAATATTATTATTATGAAAATTTTTATATTATTATTATTATTATTTTTATTATTATATTATAATATTATTATTATTATTATTATTACGTTATTATTATTATTATTATATTATTATATTATTGTTATTGTTATTTTATTTATTGTTATTGTTATTTAATTATATTATTAATTATTATTTTATGTTTATTATTATTATTATTATTAATTATATAATTATTATTATTATTATTATTATTATTATTATTATTGTATAATGTTGGTAGAATATAACCGACATATGTAAATAAAAACCCCCAATCAACTAAATGAATTTTAAAAATTTCAAAACAACAGTTCCTACCAGACTTATATCAAGCCTTAATAAACAAACAATTTAGGCTAGAAGTGAGTTTACTAGTAGTAGTAGTATAGTAGTGAGTAGTAGCATAAATGTAGTAGTGCAGTAGAGTGGTAGTAGTAGCAGTAGTAAAGGTAGTAGTACATAGTAGTGTTTTAGTAGTAGTAGCAGTGGTAGTAGTACAGTAGTAGTGGTAGTATACAGTAGTAGATAGTAGCGTAGTAGTGGTAGTAGTAGCAGTAATTTATATTTGCAGTAGAGTGGTAGAAAGGCAAAAATTTGTGGTGTAGTAGCAGATAGTGTAGTAGTAGCGTAGTAGTAGTAGTGTAGCGTAGTAGTAGTAGTAAGTTAGTTTAGTGTAGTAGTAGTGGTAGTAGTAGCAGTGTAGTAGTACAGTACAGTAGTAGTGTAGTATAGTAGTAGTAGCAGTAGTATAGTAGTAGCAGTGTATAGTGGGGTTTAATAGTACGTAGTTTTGGTAGTAGTTGCAGTTAGTAGTAGTTGGGTATTTAAGTAGCAGTAGTAAGTGGTATTTAGTGGGGGCAGGTTTAGTAGCATAGTATTTGTTAGTAATTTTGGTAGTTATAGCGTAGTAGTATAGCAGTAGCGTGTAGATACAGTATAGTGGTAGTAGAGTAGAGTAGCAGTAGTATAGTAGCATAGTGAGTGCAAGTTTAGCTATAGTAGTAGCAGTAGTAGTGGGAGTGGGTAGTTGTGCAGTAGTAGAAATAGCATAAGTAGTAGTTAGCAGTAGTGTTAGTAGTTAGTAGTAGTAGCAGTAGTAGTAGTAGCAGTATTAGTAGTAGCAGTAGAGTATTAGTAGTAGCAGTAGAGTTAGTAGTAGTATAGCAGTAGTAGTGGTAGTAGTGGGTAGTAGTATTTAGCAGTAGTAGTAGTAGCAGTAGTAGTAGTAGCAGTAGCAGTGTAGTAGTAGAGTATAGTGGTGTAGTAAGTAGAAGAAAGTAGTAGTAGTATAGCTGAGTAGTAGTAGAGTAGTAGAAGCAGTGGGTAGTAGTAGTAGTTAGCAGTAGTAGTAGATATTTGTAGTAGTATTGGTATAGTAGCAGTAGAATATTTAGTAGTGTAGCAGTAGTAGTAGAGTAGTAGTAGTAGGTATGTAGAGTAGATTTTATTTAGTAGTAGTAGTAGTAGTAGTAGTAAGAAAGTAGAAAGTAGTGGGTAGTAGTAGTGGTAGTTAGTAGAGTAGCAGTAGTGGTAGTAGTAAGTAGCAGATAGTAGTATAGCAGTAGTAGTAGAGCAGATATCAGTAGTAGTAGTTGTTGTAGTAGATAGTATATAGTAGTAGTAGTCAGTAGTAGTAGTAGCAGTAGTAGTAGTAGAAAGCAGTAGTAGTAGTAGTAGTGGGTAGTATTTTATTTGGGGTAGCTAGTGGTAGTTGTAGAGTAGCAGTGGGTTTAGTAGTAGTAGTAGTAGAAATAGTAGTAGAGAGTAGTAGTAGCAGTATAGTATTTGTAGTAGTAGTAGTAGTAGTAGAGTAAGTGGTAGTAGTAGTAGAGCAGTATTTAGTAGTAGCAGTAGTTAGTAGTAGCAGTATTAGATAGTAGTAGTAGTAGTAGCAGTAGTAGAGTAGTAGTAGTAGAGTATTTAGTAGAAAGTAGTAGTAGTAGTAGTAGAGTAGTAGTAGTAGTGGGTAGTAGTAGTAGCAGTAGTAGTATTAGTAGTAGTAGCAGTAGTAGTAGTAGCAGTAGTAGTAGTAGCAGTAGCAGTAGTAGTAGTAGCAGTAGTAGGGGTTGATATAAGTAGTAGTAGCAGTAATACAGTAAGGTAGAACAATTAACTTGCACATGAGTAAAAGGATATAAAAGCTGTTACTTGGGTAACATACAAATAATAGGTTAGACAAATATTTCTATTGGAGGTTGAAATAGAGAAGATCTGTTTCAGTGTTCATCCTCTGTAATGTGTTTGTGTAGTATAAGAGGAGAGACTATGTGATGGCAGGGTTTACTGTTATCAGGAGGATTCTTGCTAAGTCTTCAGGTATGGTGAAGCTGCCTTTGTTTTGTTTAATTGTATTAGAAACATCGATTAGTGATGATTCAAGGCTCTTGTGTCTGCGGAAATTAGTTTCTTTGATCATTAATTGGGCGTCCCTGAATTTCATGGGATGATTGGTGGAATTTCGGTGTTGTTCACAGGCGTTGTTAAAGTTATCGTTCCTACATGCATAAATGTGTTCATTGAGGCGAATGTCCGGGTTTCCTGCTGTTTCACCTAAATAAATCTTGTCGCAGCCTCCACAGGGTAAACCCCTGCGTTGACTGGTTCATGGTGCTTAGCTTTTGTTCTGGTTAGATACTTTATTGAAGGGCTGGAAGCGATGGCGACTCTAGTGTTAGCTTGTGAAAGTACTTGAGAAACATTCAGTGCAACCTGGCTGTTGGGAAGAATTATAACTTTGTTAGGAGTGGTGATGGTGCGTGGAGAATTAATGATCTGAGGAGCTCTTTCCTTGCAGTCTTTGATGAAAAAGGAAGGAAAATATAAATCGGTGAAGGTTTGGTGAATGTATGTACATTCCTCGTCAACAAACTCAGGACTACAAATTCGGAACGCTCTTAGGAAAAATCCGATGATGACGTCTCTTTTGGTCTTAGTATCTTGACTGGAATAGAAGTGTGTGAGATTATTTTTATTTGTAGGTTTCCGGTAAACTTGAAATCTTTGGTTGTTGTCTACTTTGTGAATAAGGAAGTCTAGAAAAGGTAGCTTGTCACTGGACTTTTCATCTAGGGTAAACTGGATCGCCGGTTCAACTGCGTGGAGCCTTGCCTGAATATTCCGTACATCAAAACATTTGGGAGTTACTACGAGGACGTCGTCCACGAAATGTAACCAAGTAACGCTTGAGGGGATGATGTTGGCGAAGTGTTCAGTTCCTAGGTGTTCCATGTACAAGTTGGCTAAGACGGCACTGATGGAGGACCCCATTCCCATGCCGTAGGTTCATTTGTAGAGCCTTTTATTGAAAGAAAAACAGTTGAAATTAACACAGTTCAATCAGGTCAACTAAATCTCCGGGAGGTAGAGGAAGATTAAAGTCCTGATTGACTTTATGTCGTAGAACCTCGATGGCTTTTGTGGTAGGTACTTTAGTGAAGAGGAAAGTCACGTCCAAACTGCTTAGTTTCTTGTTACGGATGGAGAGGTTTCGGATGCGGTTGAGAAGGTCGCCTGAGTGTTTAATTACGATGAGCGGGGCTGATGGTCCCCAGAAGGCAGGAAAGATGTTTGGCAAGAACTCCGGCTAGTTTGTGTGGAGCACTGCCTATACCTGACGTGATAGGTCTGAGAGGAATATTATGTTTATGGGTCTTGGGTAAACCATACATGTGTGCTGGTTTAGGGTTGCTGGGTAACAAGTACAGAAGTTTCTTCCCTTCTATAGTGCGTTTGAGTATTTGTCTGGTTTTGTGTAGATAATCTTTGGTGAGCGTCTCCCACTGTTGTGTGCTGATGGGTTCGTATGTAAACTGATCATTCAAGAGGTCCATCATTTTGGTGTTGTAGTCACTGGTGTTGGGTGTGATAACTCCACCTCCTTTGTCGGCGGTGGTGACGATAATGTTGGGGTCGTTGGCGAGGTCCTTAACGGCAGTGATGTATCGTCTAGGAAGATTATTATTGTTATTATTATTATTGTTATTATTATTATTATCATTATTATTATTATTATTAATATTATTACTACTACTACTAGTAGTAGTAGTAGTAGTAGTAGTAGTAGTATAATTATTATTATTATCATTATTATTATTAATCTCATAAAAATTATAATTATTTATTATTTTTATAATTATTATTTTAGTATATTATTATTATAATATTATATATTATAATATTATATTATCAGAAATATCCATTATTATGATAGGGTTAATATCTTATGTTAATATTATTATTTATGTTCATTATTAATATATTATTATTAATTATTATTATTAATTATATTATTAATTTATGAAGTAGATTATTTATCATTTAGATAGGATGTGATAAGGGAAGAGGTATGCATCTCTTGGACGGGATCAGGAGCCTTGATACCGAGCATGTAACAGGGAGCGCGATTGAAGTTAACTAAACATCTCTAGTGAAATGTGTATGCATCATAACGAGTCGTACATTATTATGAGAGTGACTGTGATATATTCACAAGAAATCTGTCAAAATGTGTATACAATGTAGTGAATGTCGATTTTATAGATTAATGTTGCTGTTTAGAATATAGTCTCATTAGTGGAGGATGAAATGTATCGACGTGTAATGAACATATTACTATTGATAAGCTAGATATGTTTGTAATCATTCTTGGAGGAGTGAAGCGGTATACTTGTATTAATCTTAGGAAGGAGGTGAAGTATCTCAGATGTTGTAATTTCAGTCTAGGGCAGGAATCAAGCGTGATTTTGTAATGTTCAGTCTCTTAGAGGAGTAATGTGATGTTGTGTAATGTACAGTCTCTTAGTGGAGGGGAGGTGAAGCTGGTGATGACTGTGTAATGTACAGTCTCTTAGTGGAGGGGAGGTGAAGCTGGTGATGTATGTGTAATGTACAGTCTCTTAGTGGAGGGGAGGTGAAGCTGGTGATGATGTGTAATGTACAGTCTCTTAGTGGAGTGGAGGTGAAGCTGGTGATTGACTGTGTAATGTACAGTCTCTTAGTGGAGGGGAGGTGAAGCTGGTGATTGTTGTGTAATGTACAGTCTCTTAGTGGAGGGGAGGTGAAGCTGGTGATTGTTGTGTAATGTACAGTCTCTTAGTGGAGTGGAGGTGAAGCTGGTGATGACTGTGTAATGTACAGTCTCTTAGTGGAGGGGAGGTGAAGCTGGTGATGACTGTGTAATGTACAGTCTCTTAGTGGAGGGAGGTGAAGCTGGTGATGACTGTGTAATGTACAGTCTCTTAGTGGAGGGGAAGTGAAGCTGGTGATGACTGTGTAATGTACAGTCTCTTAGTGGAGGGGAAGTGAAGCTGGTGATGACTGTGTAATGTACAGTCTCTTAGTGGAGGGAGTGAAGCTGGTGATGACTGTGTAATGTACAGTCTCTTAGTGGAGGGGAGGTGAAGCTGGTGATGACTGTGTAATGTACAGTCTCTTAGTGGAGGGGAGTGAAGCTGGTGATGATGTGTAATGTACAGTCTCTTAGTGGAGGGGAGGTGAAGCTGGTGATGACTGTGTAATGTACAGTCTCTTAGTGGAGGGGAAGTGAAGCTGGTGATGACTGTGTAATGTACAGTCTCTTAGTGGAGGGGAGTGAAGCTGGTGATGACTGTGTAATGTACAGTCTCTTAGTGGAGGGGAGGTGAAGCTGGTGATGATGTGTAATGTACAGTCTCTTAGTGGAGGGGAAGTGAAGCTGGTGATGATTGTGTAATGTACAGTCTCTTAGTGGAGGGGAGGTGAAGCTGGTGATGACTGTGTAATGTACAGTCTCTTAGTGGAGGGGAGGTGAAGCTGGTGATGACTGTGTAATGTACAGTCTCTTAGTGGAGGG
>NC_069451.1:2675522-2683022 GCF_026875155.1 Cherax quadricarinatus | reverse complement strand
TCAGTGAAATTTCACTGTGTGGAGCTTTATCAAGTCACGTTTCTGTCAGAATAGAGCTTTATCAAGTCACGTTTCTGTCAGAATAGAGCTTTATCAAGTCACGTTTCTGTCATAATAGAGCTTTATCAAGTCACGTTTCTATCATAATAGAGCTTTATCAAGTCACGTTTCTGTCAGAATAGAGCTTTATCAAGTCACGTTTCTGTCAGAATAGAGCTTTATCAAGTCACGTTTCTGTCATAATAGAGCTTTATCAAGTCACGTTTCTATCATAATAGAGCTTTATCAAGTCACGTTTCTGTCAGAATAGAACCTTATCAAGTCACGTTTCTGTCATAATAGAGCTTTATCAAGTCACGTTTCTATCATAATAGAGCTTTATCATGTCACGTTTCTATCATAATAGAGCTTTATCAAGTCACGTTTCTGTCAGAATAGAGCTTTATCAAGTCACGTTTCTGTCATAATAGAGCTTTATCAAGTCACGTTTTCTGTCAGAATAGAGCTTTATCAAGTCACGTTTCTGTCATAATAGAGCTTTATCAAGTCACGTTTCTGTCAGAATAGAGCTTTATCAAGTCACGTTTCTATCATAATAGAGCTTTATCAAGTCACGTTTCTGTCAGAATAGAGCTTTATCAAGTCACGTTTCTGTCATAATAGAGCTTTATCAAGTCACGTTTCTGTCAGAATAGAACTTTATCAAGTCACGTTTCTGTCATAATAGAGCTTTATCAAATCACGTTTCTGTCATAATAGAGCTTTATCAAATCACATTTGTGTTTGTGCAGAGAATAATTAGGTGCTCTTTCTGAAGCGTAGTTAATGATCCAGGTGCTATTCTTGAAACCTAATTAACTGATCAGGTGCTATTTTTGAAACGTAATTAACTCCTCAGGTGCGACTGATGTGTTTTTTTTTTCATAGTAAGACTAACGCAAGTGGAAACATTGATTTAATGACTAAACGTTTTTTTCATGTCAGGACTGAAGTTAAGATTCTCAGACACTGCACTGTGTTTCCACGTTGTTTTTCTTATCTCTATGAAGCAAGAATCTCTCTCTCTCTCTCTCTTCCTCTATTTTTTCTCTCTCTTCTATTTTCTCTCTCTCTATTTCTCTCTCTTCTCTCTCTCTCTCTCTCTCTCTCTCCTCTCTCTCTCTCTCTCTCTCTCTCTCTCTCTCTCTCTCTCTCTCTCTCTCTCTCTCTCTCTCTCTCTCTCTCTCTCTCTCTCTCTCTCTCTCTCTCTCTCCTCTCTCTCTCTCTCTCTCTCTCTCTCTCTCTCTCTCTCTCTCTCCTCTCTCTCTCTCTCTCCTCTCTCTCTCCTCTCTCCTCTCTCTCTCTCTCTTCTCTCTCTCTTTTTTTTTTTACACAGGGTTTGACAAGGTTAAGGATCCCTAGCTTTATTGACAAGCTATTTACAGGTTAAGGATTCCTAACTTTATTGACAAGCTGAGAGCTGTTACCTACATCAGCTCATTTGAAAGCATTTTTATTGTTGAGACATACAAGTAAGAAACAGGATGAAGTTGGAGCCATCTGTGGGCCAGCATTTTCATTTGATCAACTGACTTTATCTCGTTGACATCATAATGCTGTACGAATGTGTTCCATACTCGAGTCATCCTGGGGATAAATGATCTCAGATGAAGTGATGTTCTGGAGAAGGGTACAGCCAGAGTGAAGTTGCTGCTTTCTGCCCGTCTTGTGGTATAGAAGCTGGCTTCACGCTGTCCTCGAAGTGGATCCAAGTGTGGTACTTTGACAATATTGGCCTTGTACATAACAGTAAGGCCACCCACATCCCTCCTGTGTTGAAGGCTCTGCTGAAATGACAGATGTATCCAGGATGGGTCCAGGCGAGAGATGAGACGTCTTGCTCTGTTCTCTACTCTGTCAAGCAGTCGCAGATGAGAGGGGGGGGGGGCAGGTAAACCAAGAAAGTGGAGAATACTCAAGGTCTGTCTCTCTTTCTCCTTTCTCACCTCTTTTTCTTACTGTCTCTTTCTCTCTATTTCTCTCACCCTCTCTCTCTCTTTCTCCTCTCTCTCTCTCTCTCTCTCTCTTTCTCCTACATTCTCCAATTTCAATTTAAAATTTCAGATACTATGCTCTTTCTCAAATTCCAGAATTCCTGTCGCTGGGGCAGTAGGATCTGTGCTCAGGCTTTAGTCTTCCCACTCACTTTATACATGTATGTATACACACAATTTATATATATATATATATATATATATATATATATATATATATATATATATATATATATATAATATATATATATATATATATAATATATATATATATAGTTGGAGAGGTTGGTGGATGAGTTTGGTAGGGTATGTAGAAGAACAAAATTAAAAGTTAATATATTGGATAAAGTTAGCAAAAAATAGGAAACGAAAGAATGAATATCAGATTGGAGGGAGAGAGTATGGATTAGGTGAATGTGTTCAGATATTTAGGAGTGAACGTGTCAGCAGATGAGTCTATGAAAGATGAGGTGAATCATAGAATTAATGAGGGGAAAAAGGTGGGCGGTGCACTTAGGAGTCTGTGGAGACCAAGGAATTTTTCCATGGAAGAGGGGAATGTATGAGAGTATAGTTATACCAACGCTCTTATGTGGGTGTGAAGCATGGGTGATGAATGTTGCAGCGAGGAGAAGGCTGGAGCAGTGGAGATGTCATGTCTGAGGGCAATGTGTGGTGTGAATACAATGCAGAGAATTCATAGTTTGGAAATTAGGAGGTGTGGGATTACCAAAACTATTATCCAGAGGGCTGAGGACGGGTTGTTGAGGTGGTTCGGATATGTAGAGAGAATGGAGCGAAACAGGTTGGAGGGAGGGGCTAAAGGAGGTTTTGTGTGCGAGAGGCTTGGACTTCCAGCAAGCATGGGTGAGGGTGTTAGATAGGAGCGAATGGAGACAAATGGTTTTAAGGACTTGACGTGCTTTTGGAATATAAGCATGATAACATTAATGAAGGGATTCAGGGAAACCGGCAGACCGGACTTGAGTCCTGAAGATGGGAAGAACAGTGCCTGCACTCTGAAGGAGGGGTGTTAATGTTGCAGTTTTGCAACTGTAGTGTAAGCATGCCTCTGGCAAGTTAGTGATGGAGTGAATGATAAAGAAAGTCTTTCTTTTTCGGGCCACCCTGCCTTGGTGGGAAACGGCCAACAGTGTTGCAGAAATAAGTAAGAAGTCCACGTAAATAGATATGTTCAAGGCAACGACTCTAGATAGAATCTAGCCGGAGTCGTTCCCTTGAACGTATCTACCTGGACTTCGTACTCATTTCTCCAACATTGCAAGCTTCTGATGTGTTGATAGCTTAGAGCTATCATTCAACTCCCCCTCCCCCCGTAACTGTTTTGCGCACACACACACACACACACACACACACACACACACACACACACACACACACACACACACACACACACACACACAACACACACACACACACACACACACACACACACACACATATATATATATATATATATATATATATATATATTCAGTGTCCACTTTATTAGGTATACCTGTACGCCTGCTCTCTAATGCAAATATATAGAGTCAATTATGAAGCAACATCTCAGTGCGTAAAGGTATGCAAATATGGTCATGAAGTTAATTAAGTTCTTGTTCCGACTGAACATGAGAATGGAGACGAAATGTGATCTAAGTGACTTTGACCATGGAATGATTGTTTATGCCTGACGAGGTGGTCTGAGTATCTCAGAAAAAGCTCATCTTCTGGGATTTTCAAACACTACAGTCTCGAGAGTTTAGAGAGAATGGTGTGAAAACACAAAACATCTACTGAGCTGCAATTGTATTTGTGAAAACGTCCTACTAATGAAGAGAGGTCAGACGAGTATGGCCAGACTCCTTCAAAGTGACAGGAAGGTGACAGTCACTCAAATAATCACACATGTCAACAGCAGCATGCAGAAGAGTGTTTTAAATATGTCGTACCTTCAAGTGATTGGATTATCGCAAAGTAAAGCCACCGGGTTGTACTCGTGTCATCTAGGAACAGGAAACTGAGGCTTCAGTGGGCTCATGCCTACCCAGACTGGACATTTCAAGAGCAGAAAAATGTCACCTGATCTGACGAATCGCATTTTCTGTTGTGACGTCTTTAAATCTTTGGGATAAGGTAGAAAGGGAGATTCGCAGCAAGAATTTGCAGCTGACAACTCTGCAGCAACTGTGTGATGCTGTTATATCATATTCAGGATTATAATAATAATAATAATAATAATAATAATAATAATAATAATAATAATAATAATAATAATAATAATAATAATAATTGTGGGAAACACTGTATATATATTTTCCGGAAATACGGTAATTTATAGGTAAATAGATGCCCTATATTGTATTTTTAAAAGAAGTATGTTATCGAAGAAAAGAAGAGACACTCGCCATCTTGGTTTTTTAATTTGTATTAGAAACGTTGGTGAATGGGGAAGAATTTTTCGTGCTCTAGAGGTTAAAATTGTGTTGACACCTCTCAAATAGGAGGCGAAATTGGTGGATATGCATTCCTGCATAACTTGAGATATCAGGCGACTGGACAAGACAGCTCCAGGAACCTCAGATAAGCTCTATAGATTTGTGTATAATTCTGGCCAGCATTATTTTCATAGATTTAGTTAGAGTGAGGTTTTCTGAGTATGATATACATTAATCTCCAGTCAAATTGGTGAGTGATATTAAGATATATTTTCCTTCTGTTATGTAATTGTGTATATATATAACCATTTATTATTTTTAATATACAATCCACAAAATTTATATATTTACCAGTATTCCTGGTGTATGTATATTTTATTTAATTAATAGGTCCAGAGTAACTTGTGGATATGACAGTGGTAGGTATCGAAGTGGGGACATTTTTTGCGACCTAGGTGTCCCAAATTCTTACTTGTCTAATTGATAAATAATAATTATTTTTGTTATTTCCCTGGTATGTAAAATTAATGATTAAAACCCAAAATAAATGAAATTTTTCGACAATATAAAAAAAAATAACCGCCCCAACAAAAAAAAAAATTTATTCTTTGCCAAAGTTATTTAGGATTTTTTTTGGGGTTTGCTAAATTCAGTAGAATTTTCAGAGTAGTTGCTTTGTAAAGGATACTGCATACCTACCTTTAAATTTTAATAGGGCATTTGGGCCCAAAATTTCCGTGGGGTAGTATATGTGGTGATTTTTTTGTATATATTATATTTTGATAAAGACAGATTTTTTTTAGTTGTTTTAAATGTTTAAGAAATTTGGGTGTAAAGTAAAAGGAAAAAGGTGAAAAACTAATGTGACTTTTAATTGGGAAATTTTTCGCTTTTCCAGGAGCTTTAAAAAGCCAAAATGGCGGGGTTTAAAGCCCCTGGAGACAAAAACGTTCCCCACAAAAAATGTCACATTAGTTGCACTTGTGTCCTTTTATTTTACATATTGTCGGTAATTCTACCAACTTTTTTAACATTAACAAAAAAGTTTTTGTGTCAGCAAGGGAACCACCTGACAATTTTAAATTAATCTTCACTGTCTTTTCTCTAAAACGTGAGTCGGGGTTCTTAAACAATCCCAATTTTTTTTCCCCTACATTTGTGGGGGGATCCTCTTTGCAAAAACAAAATAAATTTTACAGATTTTAAAAAAACAAGTTTATGGGGCTTATTTTGGAGTGGCATTTGGGAGAAAAAATTTTTTGGTTCCCCAGTGGTTAAAAAAACCGGTTTGAATTTTTTACTACGGGGAAAAAAATAAAAAAAGGGAAAAATTTAAAAAATTTTCAGGTGTCTGTGGTGTGGGACACCCAGGGAAGCCACCACGACAGGATTTTTTCTGTATGGTGAATGTGGGAAAATTTCAATCAATACAAAAAAAGTCAAGTGGGATATCCTAATTTTGGGGTTAGCAAAGGAAATCTGTGCCCCACAGTGATATTTTTCTCATACCAGTGTTTACAAAAGCTGCCCCAAATTTCCCCTTTTCAATGTTGAAGAAACTCAAAAGGGTTTTGGATGTAACACAGGGATAAAAATGTGGAAAATGAATTTGAAGTAAGGGGTTTTTAAAGCCCACCAGTTTTTTCCCAGATTTAATGATCTATTTCGTGGCCTCAGGGCTGTCCCAAAGGGAAGTATCAGAACTTTAAAAATCCAGACTAAAAAAAAAAGAAATGTCCCCACAACAAGAAATAAAATAACTTTTCGGGCAAGGGGGTTGAAACCCCCCCCTTTTCTTTGCCAAAATGAAGAACTCTTTGGAACTACTTTCCTTTGAATGGGACTTGAATATCTAGCCAGGGATTTTTGCAGCTGTTTTTTTTAGACAAACTTTCCCTTAAAAGCTTGAAATATGTCTTATATCCCATTGGTTAAACCCAAAATGGTTTTTTCTCTTTCCCAAATTTCTTCAACAAAAATTTAAAAAGGATACAAAAAACCCAAATGTTATTGCCTAAGCTTTTTCTAAAATTAAAACAAGATGTCTGTTTGTGTTGACCTTAAGATGGGCAACAAAGTGGATATACAAGGGGACCCCTTGTTTTATCCCGTCTTTTTGTGACAGTAGGGGAAGGAGTCATTTTTGGGAAAAAAAAAAACATTCCCTTTTAAGAGGGGAAAAAATTTACTGTAAAGGGGCACAAAACCCATTTAAAGAGCCGTTGGTTTTACAAAGGGTTAAAAATTATTTTACCATCACTTCACAAATTTAAATTAGGGTTAAAAAGGGAATTTTGTTTTTGGCCCCCTTTAAAAAAAATGGGCAAATGCTTCAAATACAATTTTTTATGTCGTTTCCCGTAACCCAAATATGGAAAAAAAATGAAAGGGTGGGAATTTTTTTTGGTCCTCAAAATTTTATAGCTTATTTTAAAGATTCTAATTTCCAAAAAAATTTTTAAATGTTTTTTGAAGGTTTTTACATGATGCAATTATTTTTGTCAGCTGCCAAACTTCTTGGATCATCCCAAAACCCGACAATTTTTAAAAAAACTGGTGCAAAACATGTTTACAAGGGGTCAAGAATTTAGGGACTAATAGAGATAAAGGGTTTTCTTTCCCGGAGGGCCCCCCCCGGACAGATTTGCCCCAAAAAAAACTTTGGTGAGGGGAGTGAGGGAAAAAAAAGGAAAGGGTTTCCCTTAAGGGTATAAAAGTGATGGAGGAATTTGGGATCAAGGGGGAAGGGAAAAAAACATAATTTAGACATTGCTGGAGCTTCCAAAAAAAAAGGGCGCTGGTAACCAAATGGGGAAAAAAAAAATGGTACAAACGTTTTTTTTTTATATGCAGTAAAATTTGGGGTAAAATGAATTACTTACTATATTAAACGGGTTTTTTATTAGAATGAAGTGCCCATATTTTATTTACGTGGATTTACTTTTGCATGATCTAAAAAAAAAAATATGAATGAAAATTTTTTCAAAAACTAGGGGGCCCGGAGGGAACAACCCATGACATTCGGA
>NC_069451.1:2673566-2675022 GCF_026875155.1 Cherax quadricarinatus | reverse complement strand
CAACGGGAGTATGCAGCACCAGTCTGGAACCCACCCTGGTCAAGCACGTCAAGAAGTTAGAGAAAGTACAAAGGTTTGCAACAAGGCTTGTCCCAGAGCTCAAGGGAATGTCGTACGAGGAAAGGTTTAAGGGAAATCGGATGACGACACTGGAGGACAGAAGGGTCAGGTGAGACATGATAACGACATACAAGATACTGCGGGGAATAGACAAGGTGGACAGAGATAGGATTTTCCCAGAGAGGGGACACAGGGAAAAGGGGGGGTCAACAACTGGAAGCTGAAGACTCAGACGAGTCACAGGGACGTTAGGAAGTATTTCTTCAGTCATAGAGTTGTCAGCACACACACACACACACACACACACACGCAACCCCACACACACACGCACACACACACACACACACACACACACACCCCCACACACACACACACACACACAACACACACCACACACACACACCACACACACACACGCACACACACACACACACCCACACCCACATCACACCACACACACACACACACACACACACACACACACACTCACACACAACACACACGAAGACACACACACACACACACACACACACACACACACACACACGCACACACACACACGCGCACACACACACCCACACACACACACACACACACACACACCGCACACAAACACACCACCCACACACACACACACACACACACGCACACACACACACACACACGAACACACACACACACACCACGCACACACACACACCACACACACAAAACACACACACACCACACCCCACACATGTGAAAAGCGGGGTTCCACAGGGGTCAGCCCTTGGACCTGTGCTGTTCTTGGTATACGTGAACGACATAACGGAAGGGATAGACTCAGAAGTGTCCTTTTTTTGCGGGACGATGTGAGTTAATGAGAAGAATCGAATCGGACGAGGATCAGGCAGGACTACAAAGAGATTGGACAGGCTACAGCCTGGTCCAGCAACTGGCTCCTTGAATTTAACCCTGCCAAATGCAAAGTCATGAAGATTGGGGAAGGGCAAAGAAGACCGCAGACACAATATAGTTTGAGGCCAAAGACTGCAAACCTCACTCAAGGAAAAAGATCTGGGGGGTGAGTATAACACAGAGCATATCTCCTGAGGCGCACATCAATCAGATAAACTGCTTTCAGCATACGGGCGCCCGGCAAACCTACGGATAGCGTTCCGATTTCCTCAGTAAGGATTCGTTTAAGACTCTGTACACCATCTAGTCAGGCCCATACTGGAGTATGCAGCACAGTTGGAATCCATACCTAGTCAAGCATGTCAAGAAATTAGAGAAAGTGCAAAGGTTTGCAACAAGACTAGTCCCAGAGCTACGGGGATTGTCCTATGAAGAAAGGTTGAGGGAAATCGGCCTGACGACACTGGAGGCCAGGAGGGTCAGGGGAGACATGATAACG
>NC_069451.1:2623566-2668566 GCF_026875155.1 Cherax quadricarinatus | reverse complement strand
ACTAGGTGAGTACACACACACACACACACAAACACACACACGTGCTCAACAAAAGCAATATTTTCCATTTATTTCAAATAATACGAAGAACTTTGTGCCAACTTGGCTTTAACCCGGGAAACCTTCAATTAATTGCATGCGATGCATCAGTTATTGAAGACTGATACCCTTCACAACTGTTATATTTTAATCAGATTAGAGCTCTAAACCTTTAGGGGTCATATAAAACAGGGTACAGGTGAGGATCGAACTCGCGGCAAGGTAGTCGTAAAACTGGCTACAATAAGATACATCCAGCTAGGTTTATTTTTGCATCATAGGAAGGTTAACATAGTCACCACTGCGACCACAAATGCAAGTTGTTACAGATGAATCTCCGGCCAGCTTGGCCGTGACGAACTCTAGCTCAAGTCCCCTCGAAGCCGTCATCATTATTCACGAAATAGTAATAAGACGATTGTAAACAAAGCATCATCCCATCAACCGTCGTATACAACTTTAATTATGTCACATTTATAGTGAACACAATGATGTGCTGGCTGGTGGCCAAGTTATGTTGACAGTAACGCAAAGACAGGCGGCGGCGGCGGCGGCGGCGGCGGCGGCGGCGGCAGCGGCAGCGAAGCGCACTCCGTTCATGAACGCACAATTTCGTACAGGGATCTTCCTTTCTCGGATTATTTTTCAATAATCCCTTGACAGTTTTGCAACCCTTGGTAACAACGGTGGTCTCAGTTGGTCCACAATAAATTGTTTTCTGTCAAACCATGTTTAAGTTTCTGGTCATCTTAATATTGGTGTCGTGTTCGTGAGATTACTCCCTCCAGCCGACGTGTTGTCCACACGTACTTGTCACACGGGGAGAACACCAGCACTGCTCTGTCACCATTGTCACGGTAATTTCTTATTTCACCATCTCTTAGTAGATTGTCGTGTCTGTCAACGAGGACTCTGAATTCACTTGTTATGTCACCATTGCCACAACTCTAACTGACCTTCTCGCTGAAAGTCCCGCGTTTCATACACATAATTTGTTATTTCTCAACAAAAATTTATTGATTGCACCAAATATGATTAAATTTTAACTTTACCACTGTATACTACCTCCACTACCTCCACTACCTCCACTACCTCCACTACCTCCACTACCTCCACTACCTCCACTACTTCCACTACCTCCACTACCTCCACTACCTTACTCTTTCACTCTCCACTACCTTACTCTTGCACTCTCCACTACCTTACTCTTGCACTCTCCACTACCTTACTCTTTCACTCTCCACTACCTTACTCTTCCACTCTCCACTACCTTACTCTTTCACTCTCCACTACCTTACTCTTGCACTCTCCACTACTTCCACTACCTTACTCTTACACTCTCCACTACCTCCACTACCTTACTCTTGCACTCTCCACTACCTCCACTACCTTACTCTTGCACTCTCCACTACATTACTCTTGCACTCTCCACTACCTCCACTACCTTACTCTTGCACTCTTCACTACCTCCACTACCTTACTCTTGCACTCTCCACTACCTTACTCTTGCACTCTCCACTACCTCCACTACCTTACTCTTGCACTCTCCACTACCTCCACTACCTCCACTACCTTACTCTTGCACTCTCCACTACCTCCACTACCTTACTCTTGCACTCTCCACTACCTTACTCTTGCACTCTCCACTACCTCCACTACCTTACTCTTGCACTCTCCACTACCTCCACTACCTTACTCTTGCACTCTCCACTACATCCACTACCTTACTCTTGCACTTTCCACTACCTTACTCTTGCACTCTCCACTACCTCCACTACCTTACTCTTGCACTCTGCACTACCTTAGTCTTGCACTCTCCACTACCTCCACTACCTTACTCTTGCACTCTCCACTACCTTACTCTTTCACTCTCCACTACCTTACTCTTGCACTCTCCACTACCTCCACTACCTTACTCTTGCGCTCTCCACTACCTTACTCTTGAACTCTCCACTACCTTACTCTTGCACTCTCCACGACCTCCACTACCTTACTCTTGCACTCTCCACTACCTCCACTACTTTACTCTTGCACTCTCTACTACCTCCACTACCTTACTCTTGCACTCTCCACTACCTCCACTACCTTACTCTTGCACTCTCTACTACCTCCACTACCTTACTCTTGCACTCTCCACTACCTCCACTACCTTACTCTTGCACTCTCTACAACCTCCACTACCTTACTCTTGCACTCTCCACTACCTCCACTACCTTACTCTTGCACTCTCTACTACCTCCACTACCTTACTCTTGCACTCTCCACTACCTCCACTACCTTACTCTTGCACTCTCCACTACCTTACTCTTGCACTCTCCACTATCTCCACTACCTTACTCTTGCACTCTCCACTATCTCCACTACCTTACTCTTGCACTCTCCACTACCTCCACTACCTTACTCTTGCACTCTCCACTACCTCCACTTCCTTACTCTTGCACTCTCCACTACCTCCACTACCTTACTCTTGCACTCTCCACTACCTTACTCTTGCACTCTCCACTATCTCCACTACCTTACTCTTGAACTCTCCACTATCTTACTCTTGCACTCTCCACTACCTCCACTACCTTACTCTTGAACTCTCCACTACCTTACTCTTGCACTCTCCACGACCTCCACTACCTTACTCTTGCACTCTCCACTACCTTACTCTTGCACTCTCCACTACCTCCACTACCTTACTCTTGAACTCTCCACGACCTCCACTACCTTACTCTTGAACTCTCCACTACCTTACTCTTGCACTCTCCACTACCTCCACTACCTTACTCTTGAACTCTCCACTACCTTACTCTTGCACTCTCCACGACATCCACTACCTTACTCTTGCACTCTCCACTACCTCCACTACCTTACTCTTGAACTCTCCACTACCTTACTCTTACACTCTCCACGACCTCCACTACGTTACTCTTGCACTCTCCACTACCTCCACTACCTTACTCTTGCACTCTCTACTACCTTACACTTGCACTCTCCACTACCTTACTCTTGCACTCTCCACTATCTCCACTACCTTACTCTTGCACACTCCACTATCTCCACTGCCTTACTTTTGTACTCTCCACTACCTCCACTACCTTACTCTTGCACTCTCCACTACCTCCACTACCTTACTCTTGCACTCTCCACTACCTCCACTACATTACTCTTGAACTCTCCACTACCTTACTCTTGCACTCTCCACTACCTCCATTATCTTACTCTTGCACTCTCCACTTCATTACTCTTGCACTCTCCACTACCTTACTCTTGTACTCTCTACTACCTTACTCTTGCACTCTCCACTACCTCCATTATCTTACTCTTACACTCTCCACTACCTCCATTATCTTACTCTTGCACTCTCCACTACATTACTCTTGCACTCTCCACTATCTCCACTACCTTACTCTTGCACTCTCCACTACCTCCACTACCTTACTCTTGCACTCTCCACTACTTCCACTACATATCTCTTGCACTCTCGACTACCTCCACTACCTAACTCTTGCACTCTCCACTACCTCCACTACCTAAGTCTTGCACTCTCCACTACCTCCACTACTTACTCTTGAACTCTCCACTTCCTCCATTAACTTACTCTTGCACTCTCCACTACCTCCACTACCTAACACTTGCAATCTCCACTTCCTCCATTAACTTACTCTTGCACTCTCCACTACCTCCACTACCTAACACTTGCAATCTCCACTTCCTCCATTAACTTACTCTTGCACTCTCCACTATCTCCATTAACTTCCTCTTGCACTCTCCACTTCCTCCATTAACTTACTCTTGCAATCTCCACTATCTCCATTAACCTACTCTTGCACTCTCCTCTTCCTCCATTAACTTACTCTTGCTCTCTCCACTTCCTCAGTTAACTTACTCTTGCAATCTCCACTATCTCCATTAACTTACTCTTGCACTCTCCACTATCTCCATTAACTTACTCTTGCACTCTCCACTATCTCCATTATCTTGCCCATTCACTCTCCACTATCTCCATTAACTTACTCATGCACTCTCCACTTCCTCCATTAACTTACTCTTGCACTCTCCACTATCTCCATTATCTTGCCCATTCACTCTCCACTATCTCCATTAACTTACTCATGCACTCTCCACTTCCTCCATTAATTTACTCTTGCACTCTCCACTTCCTCCATTAACTTACTCATGTACTCTCCACTTCCTCCATTAACTTAATCTTGCACTCTTCACTATCTCCATTAACTTACTCATGCACTCTCCACTTCCTTCATTAACTTACTCTTGCACTCTTCACTATCTCCATTAACTTACTCATGCACTCTCCACTTCCTTCATTAACTTACTCTTACACTCTCCACTACCTCCACTACCTTATTCTTACACTCTCCACTACCTCCACTACCTTGCTCTAGCACTGTCCACTACCTAGACTACCTTACTCTTGCACTCTATACTACCTCCACTAACTTACTCTTGCACTCTCCACTACCTCCACTACCCTACTCTTGCTCTCTCCACTACCTCCATTACCTTTATCTTGCACTCTCCACTACCTTCACTACCTTACTCTTGCACTCTCCACTACCTCCACTATCTTACTCTTGCACTCTCCACTACTTCGTCTACCTTACTCTTGCACTCTCCACTACCACCACTACCTTACTCGTGCACTGTCCACTAACTCCACTACCTTACTCTTGCACTCTCCACTGCCTCCACTACCTTACTCTTGCACTCTTCACTACCTCCACTACCTTACTCTTGCACTCTCCACTACCTCCACTACCTTACTCTTGCACTCTCCACTGCCTCCACTACCTTACTCTTGCACTCTCCACTACATCCATTACCTTACTCTTGCACTCTCCACTACCTCCACTACCTTACTCTTACACTCTCCACTACTTCCACTATCTTACTCTTGCACTCTCCACTACCTCCACTACCTTACTCTTGCACTCTCCACTTTCTCCATTGGCTAACTCTTGCACTCTCCACTACCTCTATTAACTTACTCTTGCACTCTCCACTATTTCCATTAACTTACCCTTGCACTCTCCACTTCCTCCATTTTCTTACTCATGCACTCTCCACTTCCTCCATTAACTTACTCTTGCACTCTCCTCTTCCTCTATTAATTTACTCTTGCACTCTCCACTTCCTCCATTAACTTACTCTTGCACTCTCCAATATCTCCATTAATTTAATCTTGCACTCTCTACTACCTTCATTAACTTACTCTTGCACTTTTAACTATCTCCATTAACTTACTCTTGCAGTCTCCACTATCTCCAGTAACTTACTCTTGCACTCTCCACTATCTCCATTAACTTACTCATGCACTCTCCACTACCTTACTCTTGCACTCTCCACTACCTCCACTACCTTACTCTTGGACTCTCCACTACCTCCACTACCTTACTCTTGCACTCTCCACTACCTCCACTACCTTACTCTTGCACTCTCCACCACCTCCACTACGTTACTCTTGCATTCTCCACTACCTTACTTTTGCACTCTCCACTACCTCCACTACTTTACTCTTGCACTCTCCACTACCTCCACTACTTTACTCTTGCACTCTCAGCTACCTCCACTACCTTATTATTGCAGTCTCCACTAACTCCACTACCTTACTCTTGCACTCTCCACTACCTACATAACCTTATTATTGCACTCTCCACTAACTCCACTACCTTACTCTTGCACTCTCTAATACCTCCACTACCTTACTCTTGTGCTCTCCACTACTTCCACTACCTTACTCTTGCACTCTCCACTACCTCCACTACCTAACTCTTGCACTCTCCACTACCTCCACTACCTTACTCTTGCACTCTCCACTACCTCCACTACCTTACTCTTGTGCTCTCCACTACTTCCACTACCTTACTCTTGCACTCTCCACTACCTCCACTACCTAACTCTTGCACTCTCCACTACCTCCACTACCTAACTCTTGCACTCTCCACTACCTCCACTACCTTACTCTTGCACTCTCCACTACCTCCACTACCTAACTCTTGCACTCTCCACTACCTCCACTACCTTACTCTTGCACTCTCCACTACCTCCACTACCTTACTCTTGCACTCTCCACTACCTCCACTACCTTACTCTTGCACTCTCCACTACCTCCACTACCTTACTCTTGCACTCTCCACTACCTCCACTACCTTACTCTTGCACTCTCCACTACCTCCACTACCTTACTCTTGCACTCTCCATTATCTCCATTAACTTGCTCTTGCACTCTCCACATTAAATTACTCTTGCACTCTCCACTTCCTCCATTTTCTTACTTATGCACTCTCCACTTCCTCCAAATTAAATTAGTCTTGCACTCTCCACTTCCTCCATTATCTTACTCTTGCACTCTCCAATATCTCCTTTAATTTAATCTTGCACTCTCTACTACCTCCATTAACTTACTCTTGCACTCTCCACTTCGCCATTTAACTTACTCTTGCACTCTCCACTATCTCCATTAAATTACTCATGCACTCTCCACTTCCTCCATTATCTTACTCTTGCACTCTCCAATATCTCCATTAATTTAATCTTGCACTCTCTACTACCTCCATTAACATACTCTTGCACTTTTCACTATCTCCATTAACTTACTCTTGAACTCTCCACTATCTCCATTAAATTACTCATGCACTCTCCACTTCGTCATTAACTTACTCTTGCACTCTCCACTATCTCCAGTAACTTACTCTTGCACTCTTCACTATCTACATTAACTTACACTTGCACTCTCCATTTCCTCCATTAACTTACTCTTGCACCCTCCACTATCTCCATTATCTTCCCCATTCACTCTCCACAATCTCCATTAACTTACTCATGCACTCTCCACTTCCTCCATTAACTTACCATTGCACCCTCCACTTCCTCCATTAACTTGCTCTTGTACTCTCCACTTCCTCCATTAACTTACTTTTGCACTATCCACTTCCTCCATTAGCTTACTCATGCACTCTCAACTTCCTCCATTAACTTACTATTGCACTCTTCACCACCTCCGTTAACTTACTCTTTCTCTCTTCACTATCTCCATTAACTTACTCTTGCACTCTCCACTTCCTCCACTAACTTCCCTCTTGTACTCTTCACTATCTCCATTAACTTATTCTTACACTCTCCACTTCCTCCATTAACTTACTCTTGCACTCTTCACTTCCTGCATTAACTTACTCTTGCACTCTCCACTTCCTCCATTAACTTACTCATGCACTCTTCACAAACCTCCATTATTAACTTACTCATGCACTCTTCACTATCTCCATTAACTTACTCTTGCACTCTCCACTTCCTCCATTAACTTACTCTTGCACTCTTCACTACCTCCATTAAATTATTCATGCTCTCTTCACTACCTCCATTAACTTACTCTTGCACTCTTCACTTCCTCCATTATCTTGCTCTTGCACTCTTCACTTCCTCCATTAACTTACTCATGCACTCTTCACTACCTTCATTAACTTACTCATGCACTCTTCACTACCTCCTGTAACTTACTCATGCACTCTTCACTATCTCTGTTAACTTACTCTTGCACTCTTCATTATCTCCATTAACTTACTCTTGCACTCTTGCACTCTTCACTTCTTGCACTATTCACTTCCCCCATTAACTTACTCATGCACTCTTCACTTCCTCCATTAACTTACTCTTGCACTCTTCACTTCCTCCATTAACTTACTCTTGCACTCTTCACTACCTCCATTAACTTACTCATGCACTCTTCACTACCTCCATTAACTTACTCTTGCACTCTTCACTTCCTCCATTAACTTACTTATGCACTCTTCACTACCTCCATTAACTTACTCTTGCACTCTTCACTACCTCCATTAACTTACTCATGCGCTCTTCACTATCTCTATTAACTTACTCTTGCACTCTTCACTATCTCCATTAACTTACTCTTGCACTCTTCACTTCCTCCATTAACACTACTGTAAGTACATGCCTGCCTTGTATTCTGGTGGATTTATTGGTCAAAAGCTTCACTTTTGACCAATAATAAACTTAGTCCTTTCAGCCTTGCTCTATGTTGACTGTTGTAATAATCACCAAGTCTTTTGAGTAATGTACACTGCCATGGAGAGTGATTATTTAAGCAGTGGGTAACCTGTCTATCTTTTCAGCTTGGATGTCAGAGAGGGTCACCTGGCAATCAACGAGCAGAAAAGGAGAAGGACTAACGTCCAGAGACTTCCCCATTTTGCATTTAAGTACCTGTGCACCTGTATGAAATTGCAGGACGTAACTCCACAGCATTGCAGCGGTAAAGAACCTGCTTTCCTGTCATCGGGATACTACTCACTGGTATACTGTGAAGAACTAGCCAGTGGATGGTCACCAACACCTGCAACCCCCCCCTTATCATCAGCGACGGCTACGGTTTCAACAACAGTGTCACAAACACCAGACACCCCAGTAGATATTAGCGTTGAGTTCAAATGTTATTTTATTCATTTCATTTTTCATTTTTCTTTCAAATAGGATATACCTTTCATGTTTTGTTGTTTTATGTTTGATTTAATAAATAATAAAGTGTTTATCTTTGTGAATTATTATTTCTTTTTCTATTCATTAATTTTCCTGAGGAGGAGCCAGCCTGAGTAATACTGTCTGAAGTTGTTACAGGGCTGAGTAAGCCTTCACACTCATGCATTCTTCACTATCTCCATTAACTTACTCTTGCACTCTTCACTTCCTCCATTAACTTACTCCTGCACTCTTCACTACCTCCATTAACTTACTCTTGCACTCTTCACTACCTCCATTAACTTACTCTTGCACTCTTCACTTCCTCCATTAACTTACTTATGCACTCTTCACTATATTAACTTACTCTTGCGCTCTTCACTACCTCAATTAACTTATTAAAGCACTATTCACGATTTCCATTAACTTTCTCCTGCACTCTCCTCTTCCTCCATTAACTTACTCATGCACTCTTCACTATCTCCAGTAACTTACTCATGCACTCTTCCTACCTCCTTTAACTTACTCATGCACTCTTCACTTCCTCCATTAACTTACTCATGCACTCTTCACTTCCTCCATTAACTTAATCTTGCAGTCTTCACTACCTCCATTAACTTACTCTTGCACTCTTCACTACCTCCATTAATTTACTCATGCACTCTTCACTACCTCCATTAATTTACTCATGCACTTTTCCCACTACCTCCATTAACTTACTCATGCACTCTTCACTTCCTCCTTTTACTTACTCTTCCACTCTTCACTTCCTCTATTAACTTACTATTGCACTCTTCACTACCTCCATTAACTTACTCATGCACTCTCCACTATCTCTATTAACTTACTCTTGCACTCTCTTCTTCCTCTATTAACTTACTCTTGCACTCTTCACTTCCTCCATTAACTTACTCATGAACTCTTCACTATCTCCATTAACTTACTCCTGCACTCTTCACTACCTCCATTAACTTACTCTTGCACTCTTCACTATCTCCATTAACTTACTCTTGCACTCTTCACAAATCTCCATTAACTTACTCTTTCAACTCTTCACTTCCTCCATTAACTTACTCATGCACTCTTCACTTCCTCCATTAACTTACTCATGCACTCTTCACTTCCTCCATTAACTTACTCATGCACTCTTCACTTCCTCCATTAACTTACTCATGCACTCTTCACTTCCTCCATTAACGTACTCTTGCACTCTTCACTTCCTCCATTAACTTACTCATGCACTCTTCACTTCCTCCATTAACTTACTCATGCACTCTTCACTTTCTCCATTAACTTACTCATGCACTCTTCACTTCCTCCATTAATGTACTCTTGCACTCTTCTCTTCTTCCATTAACTTACTCATGCACTCTCCTCCAGTTTCCTGCTTTAGTACATATCCTGCACCTATGTATCACGCTTTCGGGTTTAGCAATGAGAGCCTAGCGTATTATTATTATTATTATTATTATTATTATTATTATTATTATTATGATTATCATTAGAGAGTGATAACTGGGGGTCACAGGTAATTACTGAAGGCCTGGAGGTTACAGCTCTTGATCCAGTAACCTGGAGCATAATGGCTAAAACCTCCATTATATCAGAATATTTCAATGCTGTATTTCTTTTATTTAAGAGTAAATTCACAGGTAAGCACTAAAACCACACGGGTCAAAGAGCGCTTGGGAGGAGGGAGTTAAGATGGATCACAGGAAGTGATGAAGGAAGAAGGAAGGTAAAGGAAGAGAATATGGAGAGAGAGAAGGAGGGGAGAGTGGGAAGGAGGAAGGAAGGAAGGAAGGAGGAAGGTGTGAGGCAGTGTGAGGAAGGGTATTTACCCTCAGGAAGGGTACTTACCTGGAAATGGGCTACAACACAGTAGGTGTCATGAAGAATAATGTCGTTTGAGGAGTTTGCTAAGATAACTCCCGTTAAACCACCTACTGTAAATAAGAAAATAAATCCTAGGGTTCATAGAAGTGAAGGTGTGTATGAGATTTGAGAACCTTGAAGAGTTCTTAATCATCTGAAGATTTTAATTCCCGTTTGAATGGCGATAATTATGGTTGCCGATGTGAAATATGCTCGGTATCAACGTCTACCTAGGGTGAACATGTGGTGGGCTCACACTAGGAACCCTAGAATCCCAATTGCTGTTATGGCATAAATTATCCCCAGCGTTCCGCGTTCCGAATGCTTCTTTTTTACCTGATTCTTGTGTGACAATATGCGAGACTATGCCGAAAGCTGGGAGAATTAAAATATAAACTTCTGGGTGCCCAAAAAATCAAAATAAGTGCTGGTAAAGAACAGGATCGCCTCCACCAAGCTAACTTATCAGTTAGCTTATTACTATGATCTACTAGGAGATATACTAACCTCTCAGTGAAACTATCAGAAAATTACTATAAATAACTAACTACTGGCTTGGTTTTATCTTCCTCCATGACCATCTATTAGGAATATCTTCCTGGAAATGAGGGAATCAAGAAGGAGACGATTAATACAAATAAAAGTAGAATCCCCTTTCTCACGAAGGGTTCTACTTATAACTGTGTTAATCGTAATGTACAGTGCTCAATGTTGTCATTGTGTCCTGGTACACATAAGCTCACTCGTACAATTATACTCAAGTCACCACTTCCATGTGGAGAAATGCATTTATATACTAGTACAAATTTAAAATATACAAACTAACCCCCCTTTTACGTTTTTTTTTCTTCTTATTTTCTAAGTAACTTAAGGGAGTAGTCACGTTCACGCGCGCGGTGCAAAAAAAAAAAAATCGAAAAAATATGAAAAATGGAGTTATTGTTACCAAAAAATAGCTGAACTTTCTTTCTCATTTAATCTACAAAGAATAACTAAATATTAGAATAGGTCCCTAAGCACTCAAAGACCAATCCTTCATCACCTGTTTCTATAAACATTTATCAACTTTTGTTATGTAAACTGGAATCGCACCAATCCTGGAAGATCAAAACTTCTCTGCTCTTTACCACTTCTACTTGATATAAAGCTGAGCTAAATCTAAGCTGCATTAGCTCAGGAAGGGTACTTACCCGCAGGAAGGGTACTTACCCGCAGGAAGGGTACTTACCCGCAGGAAGGGTACTTACCCTCAGGAAGGGTACTTACCCCCAGGAAGGGTAACTTACCCTCAGGAAGGGTACTTACCCGCAGGAAGGGTACTTACCCTCAGGAAGGGTACTTACCCGCAGGAAGGGTACTTACCCTCAGGAAGGGTACTTACCCGCAGGAAGGGTACTTACCCTCAGGAAGGGTACTTACCCGCAGGAAGGGTACTTACCCTCAGGAAGGGTACTTACCCTCAGGAGGGGACTTACCCGCAGGAAGGGTACTTACCCTCAGGAAGGGTACTTACCTTCAGGAAGGGTACTTACCCGCAGGAAAGGTACTTACCCTCAGGAAGGGTACTTACCTTCAGGAAGGGTACTTACCCTCAGGAAGGGTACTTACCCGCAGGAAGGGTACTTACCTTCAGGAAGGGTACTTACCCTCAGGAAGGGTACTTACCTTCAGGAAGGGTACTTACCCTCAGGAAGGGTACTTACCCGCAGGAAGGGTACTTACCCGCAGGAAGGGTACTTACCCTCAGGAAGGGTACTTACCTTCAGGAAGGGTACTTACCCTCAGGAAGGGTACTTACCCTCAGGAAGGGTACTTACCCTCAGGAAGGGTACTTACCCGCAGGAAGGGTAAATTACCCTCAGGAAGGGTACTTACCCGCAGAAGGGTACTTACCTTCAGGAATGGACTTACCCGCAGGAAGGGTACTTACCTTCAGGAAGGGTACTTACCCGCAGGAAGGGTACTTACCTTCAGGAAGGGTACTTACCCGCAGGAAGGGTACTTACCTTCAGGAAGGGTACTTACCCGCAGGAAGGGTACTTACCCTCAGGAAGGGTACTTTACCCTCAGGAAGGGTACTTACCCTCAGGGAAAGGGGACTTACCCTCAGGAAGGGTACTTACCTTCAGGAAGGGTACTTACCCGCAGGAAGGGTACTTACCTTCAGGAAGGGTACTTACCCGCAGGAAGGGTACTTACCCTCAGGAAGGGTACTTACCCGCAGGAAGGGTACTTATCCGCAGGAAGGGTACTTACCCTCAGGAAGGGTACTTACCCTCAGGAAGGGTACTTACCCTCAGGAAGGGTACTTACCCTCAGGAAGGGTACTTACCGTCAGGAAGGGTACTTACCCTCAGGAAGGGTACTTACCCTCAGGAAGGGTACTTACCCTTAAGAAAGGTACTTACCCTTAGGAAGGGTACTTACTCTCAGGAAGGGTACTTTCCCTCAGAAAGGTTACATACCCTCATGAAGGGTGATTACCCTCAGGAAGGGTACTTACCCTCAGGAAGGGCACTTACCCTCAGGAATGGCACTTACCCTCAGGAAGGGTACGTACCCTCAGGAAGGGTACTTACCCTCAGGAAGGGTACTTACCCTCAGGAAGAGTACTTACCTTCAGGAAGGGTACTTACCCTCAGGAAGGGTACTTACCCGCAGGAAGGGTACTTACCTTCAGGAAGGGTACTTACCCTCAGGAAGGGTACTTACCTTCACGAAGGGTACTTACCCTCAGGAAGGGTACTTACCCTCAGGAAGGGTACTTACCTTCAGGAAGGGTACTTACCCGCAGGAAGGGTACTTACCCTCAGGAAGGGTACTTACCTTCAGGAAGGGTACTTACCCTCAGGAAGGGTACTTACCTTCAGGAAGGGTACTTACCCTCAGGAAGGGTACTTACCCTCAGGAAGGGTACTTACCTTCAGGAAGGGTACTTACCCGCAGGAAGGGTACTTATCCTCAGGAAGGGTACTTACCTTCAGGAAGGGTACTTACCCTCAGGAAGGGTACTTACCCGCAGGAAGGGTACTTACCTTCAGGAAGGGTACTTACCCTCAGGAAGGGTACTTACCTTCAGGAAGGGTACTTACCCTCAGGAAGGGTACTTACCCGCAGGAAGGGTACTTACCCGCAGGAAGGGTACTTACCCTCAGGAAGGGTACTTACCTTCAGGAAGGGTACTTACCCTCAGGAAGGGTACTTACCCTCAGGAAGGGTACTTACCCTCAGGAAGGGTACTTACCCGCAGGAAGGGTACTTACCCTCAGGAAGGGTACTTACCCGCAGGAAGGGTACTTACCTTCAGGGAAAGGGGACTTACCCGCAGGAAGGGACTTACCTTCAGGAAGGGTACTTACCCGCAGGAAGGGTACTTACCTTCAGGAAGGGTACTTACCCGCAGGAAGGGTACTTACCTTCAGGAAGGGTACTTACCCGCAGGAAGGGTACTTACCCTCAGGAAGGGTACTTACCCTCAGGAAGGGTACTTACCCTCAGGAAGGGTACTTACCCGCAGGAAGGGTACTTACCTTCAGGAAGGGTACTTACCCGCAGGAAGGGTAAATTAACCCGCAGGAAGGGTACTTACCCGCAGGAAGGGTACTTACCCTCAGAAGGGTACTTACCCGCAGGAAGGGTTACTTATCCGCAGGAAGGGTACTTACCCTCAGGAAGGGTACTTACCCTCAGGAAGGGTACTTACCCTCAGGAAGGGTACTTACCGTCAGGAAGGGTACTTACCCTCAGGAAGGGTACTTACCCTCAGGAAGGGTACTTACCCTTAAGAAAGGTACTTACCCTCAGGAAGGGTACTTACTCTCAGGAAGGGTACTTTCCCTCAGAAAGGTTACATACCCTCATGAAGGGTGATTACCCTCAGGAAGGGTACTTACCCTCAGGAAGGGTACTTGGTGCTTACCCTCAGGAAGGGTACTTACCCTCAGGAAGGGCACTTACCCTCAGGAATGGTACTTACCCTCAGGAAGGGTACGTACCCTCAGGAAGGGTACTTACCCTCAGGAAGGGTACTTACCCTCAGGAAGAGTACTTACCCTCAGGAAGGGTGCTTACCCTCAGGAAGGGTACTTACCCTCAGGAAGGGTACTTACCCTCAGGAAGGGTGCTTACCTTCAGGAAGGGTGCTTACCCTCAGGAAGGGTACTTACCCTCAGGAAGGGTACTTACCCTCAGAAAGGGTACTTACCCTCAGGAAGGGTACTTACCCTCAGGAAAGGTACTTACCCTCAGGAAGGGTACTTACTCTCTTGAAGGGTACTTTCCCTCAGGAAGGGTACTTACCCTCAAGAAGGGTGCTTACCCTCAGGAAGGGTACTTACTCTCAGGAAGGGTACTTACCCTCAGGAAGGGTACTTACCCTCAGGAAGGGTACTTACCCTCAGGAAGGGTACTTACCCTCAGGAAGGGTACTTACCCTCGGGAAGGGTACTTACTCTCAGGAAGGGTACTTACCCTCAAGAAGGGTACTTACCCTCAGGAAGGGTACTTACCCTCAGGAAGGGTACTTACCCTCAGGAAGGGTACTTACCCTCAGGAAGGTTACTTACCCTCAGCATCTCTAAGCAAGTCAGTGCCAGACTGAAGTTCCTCTACAGACAAACACAGTGTCTAACCACTGAGGTTCGCAGGACACTGTCTAGCCCTTATACAGTGTCATATGGACTACGCTTACTCTTATAGTGTCATATGGACTACGCTTAATCTTATAGTGTCATATGGACTACGCTTACTCTTATAGTGTCATATGGACTACGCTTACTCTTATACAGTGTCATATGGACTACGCTTACTCTTATACAGTGTCATATGGACTACACTTACTCTTATAGTGTCATATGGACTACGCTTACTCTTATACAGTGTCATATGGACTACGCTTACTCTTATACAGTGTCATATGGACTACGCTTACTCTTCGTGGTACTCTGTCTTGATAAAATAGAAAAAAAGAAGTGAAAGATAGACTACAAATTAGCCAGAATAAAATGGTAAGATTCATCGTGGATCAGCGTCCAAGAGAGCATGTAGGCCAGGATGAATTACAACAGTTGAAGAGTAAAACAACTGAAGTTAAGTCAGGTTTATAAAATTGTTCACAGTGTCCAAAATATCTTGCTGCCAATTTTGACAAGACTGAGAACCAAAGCAATCATAGTACTAGATGGAGAGAACCCAACTTTGTTGTAGCCACAGTCAGTGGCCAGGCTTCAAACACCTTTTATTGTACAGTAATAAAAGAATGGAACAGACTGCCTGCACATGTCAAAGCCAGTCATAGTATGAACCAGTTCAAGAAGAGAACCAAAAGTTACCTGATGAATGTAGCGGCAGAAAGAGAGGAGAGTGATTTTTTATTTCTTAGCTAACACACATATAAATATAAATAATTCACTTGACTTATTCCTACTGTATCTTCTTCATAGTATAATAATAAGATATTATCTCCTTTATAGTATAATAATAAAGTATTAAAAGAGCCCCAAAAGAAATAAGTTACTTAAACTTTTTTGGGTCACCCTAAGTTTTGTACAAATTTGTTGTTATGTATGATAATCTATGTAAGTGTAGTTGTGTATACCTGAATAAACTTACTTGCTAACATAAATATTCAATGTTTTACAGATATAATTAATTACTGGGTGAATTAGGCAAGCAAAGATAGGGTCGTTAACGAGACTAATTACACGGCACATATTGGACAAGTAAAGACAAGACAATTAGTGAGAAAGAGCCAGTTATACGGGGGCAGCGCCCCTTTCTCTCTCTCTCATACATAAAGTCGAAGGCAGTCATAACCTAGGTGTGTCCTAACACACACACACACACTCACACACACACACACTACGGGCATTGTCCTATGAAGAAAGGTTGAGGGAAATCGGCCTGACGACACTGGAGGACAGGAGGGTCAGGGGAGACATGATAACGACATATAAAATACTGCGCGGAATAGACGAGGTGGACAAAGACGGGAAGTTCCAGAGATGGGACACAGACACAAGAGGTCACAATTAGAAGTTGAAGACTCAGATGAATCAAAGGGATGTTAGGAAGTATTTCTTCAGTCATAGAGTAGTCAGGCCATGGAATAGCCTAGAAAGTGACGTAGTGGAGGCGGGAATCATACATAGTTTTAAGGCGAGGTATGATAAAGCTCATGGGGCAGGGAGAGAGAGGACCTAGTAGCAATCAGTGAAGAGGCGGGGCCAGGAGCTATACATCGACCCCTGCAACCACAAATAGGTGAGCACAAATAGGTGAGTACACACACACACACACACACACACACACACACACACACACACACACACACACACACACACACACACACACACACACACACACGCAAAAACACACACACATACACACACACACACACATATACACACACACACACACACACACACACACACACACACACACACACACACACACACACACACATACACCACACACACACACACACACATACACACACACACATACACACACACGCACGCACGCACACACACACACACATACACACACATACACACACACACATACACACACACACATACACACACACACATACACATACACACACACACGCACACACACACACACACATACACACACACACACACACACACACACACACACACACACACACACACATACACACACACACACATACACACACACACACACACACACACACACACACACACGCACGCAAGTGAGGATGATCCAGCAAGACTGGAGCTTGTATTCACCTTGAGTAGCTCGGGCATCGAGGATATCATGTATGAAAGGCCCCTGGGAGCTAGTGATCATGTGGTTCTGTTCTTCGACTACATAGTTGAGCTTCAAGTGGAGAGAGTAGCGGGAATAGGGTGGGAAAAATCAAACTACAAAAGGGGGAACCACTCAGGCATGAGGAACTTTCTGAAAGACGTTCAGTGGGAGAGAGAACTGACAGGAAAACCAGTACAAGAAATGATGGACTATGTGAGAACAAAATGCAAGGAGGCAGAGGAGACGTTTGTTTCCAAGGGAAACAGAAATAATGGGAAGAACAGAACGAGTCCTTGGTTCACCAAAAGGTGTATGGAGGCAAAAACTAGGTGTACTAGAGAATGGTAAAGGTACAGAAGACAGAGAGCTCAGAAAAATAAAGAGATTAGCCGAAGAGCCAGAAACGAATATGCACAGATAAGAAGGGAGGCTCAGCGACAATATGAAAATGACGCATCATCGAAAGTCAAGTCTGACCCGAAGCTGTTGTATAGCCACATCAGGAGGAAAACAACAGTCAAGGACCAGGTAATCAGACTGAGGAAGGGTGATGGGCAGTTCACAAGAAACGACCGAGAGGTTTGTCAGGAGCTCAACACGAGATTTAAAGAAGTATTTACAGTGGAAACCAGTAGGACTCCAGGAAATCAGAACAGGAGGGTACACCAACAAGTGCTGGATGAGGTACACATAACCACGGAGGAGGTGAAGAAGCTGCTATGTGAACTTGACACTTCAAAGGCGGTGGGACCAGACAACATCTCTCCATGGGTCCTTAGAGAGGGAGCAGAGATGCTGTGTGTGCCATTATCAAAGATCTTCAACACATCCATTGAAACTGGGCAACTCCCTGAGGTATGGAAGATGGCAAATGTAGTCCCAATTTTTAAAAGAGAGACAGACATGAGACACTAAACTATAGACCTGTATCACTAACGTGTATAGTATGCAAAGTCATGGAGAAGATCATCAGGAGGAGAGTGGTGGAGCACCTGGAATGACACAAGTGCATAGTTGACAACCAGCACAGTTTCAGGGAAGGAAAATCCTGTGTCACAAACCTACTGGAGTTTTATGACAAGGTGACAGAAGTAAGACAAGAGAGAGGGGTGGATCGACTGCATTTTTTTTGGACTGCAAGAAGGCCTTCGACACAGTTCCTCACAAGAGGTTACTGCAAAAACTAGAGGATAAGGCACGCATAACAGGAAAGGCACTACAATGGATCAGAGAATACCTGACAGGGTGGCAACAACGAGTCATGGTATGTGACGAAGTGTCAGAGTGGGCGCCTGTGACAAGCGGGGTTCCACAGGGGTCGGTCCTAGGACCTGTGCTGTTCTTGGTATATGTGAACGACATAACGGAAGGGATAGACTCAGAAGTGTCCTTGTTTGCAGATAATGTGAAGTTAATGAGAAGATTCAAATCGGACGAGGATCAGGCAGGACTACAAAGAGACCTGGACAGGCTACAAGCCTGGTCCAGCAACTGGCTCCTTGAGTTTAACCCCGCCAAATGCAAAGTCATGAAGATTGGGGAAGGGCAAAGAAGACCACAGACACGATATAGTTTAGATGGACAAAAACTGCAAACCTCACTCAAGGAAAAAGATCTGGGGTGAGTATAACTCAGAGCATATCTCCTGAGGCGCACATCAATCAGATAACTGCTGCAGCATACGGGCGTCTGGCAAACCAACGGATAGCGTTCCGATACCTCAGTCAGGAATCGTTCAAGACTCTGTATACCATTTACGTCAGGCCCATACTAAAGTATGCAGCACCAGTTTGGAATCCACACCTAGTCAAGCACGTCAAGAAATTAGAGAAAGTGCAAAGGTTTGCAACAAGACTAGTCCCAGAGCTACGGGGATTGTCCTACGAAGAAAGGTTGAGGGAAATCGGCGTGACGACACTGGAGGACAGGAGGGTCAGGGGAGACATGATAACGACATATAAAATACTGCGCAGAATAGACAAGGTGGACAAAGACGGGATGTTCCAGAGATGGGACACAGAAACTAGTGTGCTATTACAAAAAATCGAACTCGTTAATTTTTTTCGTAAAGTCTGTGTATACTACATCTGCATTTTCTTTATCCTCCAGTGCATCCAAGAGCATGTCATTATGACCCTGGGTTGTGCAGTTGATGAGTATCCAAGTGCTTGGCGATCCTGCTTCTTAGAACCATTTCAAAGTTTTTATGATGTGGGACGTTAGTGCTGTAGGTCTGTAATTCTTTGCAATTACTTTACTGCCACATTTGTGGAGTGGGTCTGTCTGTTGTTTCTGGTGACTGTGGGATGATCATTGTGCCTACGCTCCCTCTTCAAAGAATATTTTAGGCACATGAAAGGGGTTTCTTGCAGTTTTTGAAGAACACGGAGTTCCACGAGTCTGGTCCTGGGGCAGAGTGCATCAACATGTCATTTATTGTTTTTTCAAAGTCTTGTGGTTTTTGGATTATATCAGAAATTCTTGAATTAACCAAAATTTGAGTCTCGGTCATAAAAAAATAAATTTAGATTTTCGACCCTTAGTCTGATTAACCCCTTACTAAACGCTGAGTCATACTTGGACTTCGGTATCTCACTCATTTTTCTGTCATCTGTGTAAGTCCCATCTCCTCTAGTTAAGCAGGGGTACAATACTAGATGTGGTTTTGCCCTAGATTTGACGCAAGCAAAGATTTTTTTTTTTCAAAATTTCATTTTTGTCTTTAAGTTCTTCAAGTATTTCTGAGCTTCTGTATGATTCCTTAACTATGATTTTGATATTTTCAATTTCTCTGGCAAGTGTCTCATTCTGTATTTCAGGTAGACTGGCCCTTTGAACAGCTCTGTGATTATTCGCCTTCGCGAGTGTGCCTTCAGCAGACCTCAAGTGCCACGGAGTTAATTATTTCTAGACTAAGGTTCGGATCCATGTTGTTTAGTATATCTTCCCAGCTTGTTTCATTTAGGACTTGGTTGATCTGATCCCATTGTATGTTTTTGTTATTTGAAACTGATTTTTTTTAAAATTTTATTTAGAAGGACAGTACATATACAGAGTACATGCAATTATTAACATCGTTACATCAATAAGGTATAAACAGTAATTTACTTAAGGAGATTACCGTACTAAAATACCTTCAAAATTTTTACGATAAGGTATCTCCTGTTTCCAATACCAATACCCAATTCAATCCTAATACAAAGGTAGCATAGAATGATATTACCCATAACACCCCAGAAACTATGCCCCCCCCTGTCCCCAGGCAACCCCACCCCTTATCTGAGTTAAAAGAAAGGAAGGATACGAAAAGTGTACACAGAACTTATGCTTGAACCTAAAAGCAGATATATACAATCCAGTCCAAATATATCATTAACTTACAAAACAAAAGGACTTAACACATAAAACTCAAATTACACCAAAGGTCCTAAAACATAACCCAAAGCTACAGTCTGCTAGTTGCACATGTCTTACCACCTGCACATAACAACACATTACATCAGTATGTACCTTCGTTTACATAAAAACAGGTCCACATCACTCAAGAAAAAAAATCTTTAAACATACAAAAGCAACTTTCCAAATTGATTTATATAAAAGACATAGAATGTTTCAGGTAATAAAAAGATTATTATATACCAAGAATTACAAAGTATAATTCCCCCCTGGAGTATCAGCCTCACGGGGAAACAAATAAAAATAATAAAAAATCTGATACCGTACTTAAGTTCCATAATACACATGCAGAGCCGTACTACTGCTAGCATTCTAAAAACCATCCTGGCCCCTGAACACGTCAGAAAGCCGCCCCCTCCCCCAGCCCCTGACCCAATACCAACTATATTATACTCAATTCTACTCTCACAATCTACACCTTCCGTCTTTAGTCAAAACCCCAGTCCCTAAAATCCGCATGTCCTCTGTCCACCCCCCAACATACCCCCCATCATGCTTAACGTTTGCACACCCACATACGCCGTTACTACTCACTCTCTTTACCACATTCGAACCTCAACTAACTCCAAAACAAACAAAAATGACAGTCCCCAGGAACTCAACTCATCCCAGTGCTACCCTGCTCCCAACCCTACCAACACACCTACCGTCAGATTGCGATAACCCAAGGAAAAACTATTTTCCCTCACCCTCCCATATGAAAGCCTATTCCTGCAAACAGTGCGGTACACACGAGCCGCAAGCGCCCGCACCCTACAACCACCCCCCACCTCCCTCATACCCCATGAAACATACAAAAAATCTACCACCACATACATCACAGCCCGTTGAACATCCTTGGTGACCCCTCCCACATCAAAATGCAAAGCCCTCAAAGTCGAAATGTTATCCCCCCCCCCCGCCACTATACAAAGGACCCTCGCTAACCATATCCTGACAGCCCCCAAAGTTCCACAAAAATACACAGCATGGAAAGCTGTCTCCTCCTTCCCACATAGTAGACAATTCCCCGCACCCACATAACCCATCCTAAAAAGCACAGACCTCGAAGCTAAAATTCTCAACAAAAACCTATACACCAGCTCCCGAACCAGCGGCTGTAATCTGAGCTTTCTAAAGTCTCCTCAAATTCCCCTCCAATCATATATTGGGTTCTACTCCCTGTATCACCTCCCCCTGCCTACCTGTTCTCTCAAGCCTGCTCACCCTTACCTTCCTTGCATCTCGTGTTTGAAACTAAATTTGGTGATCACCTTGTGCTGGTCAGGGGCCCCGTGCATATATGTTTGTATTTCTATTATGTTATGATCTGAGTGTATTGTCTTTAATAATGTTAGATTTCGTACCAGGTCATCATTATTAGTGAATATATGGTCAAGTGCGTGTAAAGATAAGGTCATGTGTGTGTGAATTTTCATCTGAGTTGTCTCCTGTGGTTATCTCTGGTAAAACATTATTTGCCACATTACTCCATTTTAGGTGCCTTAAGTTGAAATCCCCCAGTAACAAGATATTTAAGGCTGGGGTTGGAAGATTTTCCAGACAGTTGTCAATTTTCGAGATCTGTTCCTTGTATTGTTGGGAAGTTGTACCTGGGGCCTTGTATGTAACCACAATGACAAGGTTTTGGTATCTTTACTGCCAAAACTTTAACTACATCATTTGTGGTGTTCTGTAGTTCTGAACAAATGGGTGACTGTGGCTGGCAGGCCAACACTCCCTTGCTATGTCCTTTTTCTGTCGCATATGAATAAGTTATATTCTGGGATCCATATTTTGTTGTTAAATTGATCTATTATGTGGTTGATTCTGCGAGCAGAATGAAGGTATTTTGTTGTTTGTTGAGGGCTTTAGTCCCTGTATATTTGCAAAAATGAATGTCGTATTGATGGTATGTAGGGAGGCTTTATTTGCTGGCACTAATGTCTGTTGTTCTGGAGTGGAGGTCACTGACTGTGCCTCCACTCCAATAGTGATCAAAGGTGTAGTATTTCTGTTATTTAAGAACATAAGAACATAAGAAAGAAGGAACACTGCAACAGGCCTACTGACCCATGCGGAGCAGGTCCATGTCCCCCCGCGGATTAGACCAATGACCCACCCAGTCTGATCATCTCCAATCAAGGAAGGAGCACGGCACCAGACCCAGCAGCACAAGCTAGTCAGGTCCAACTCACACCCACCCACACCCACTCATGTATTTATCTAACCTATTTTTAAAACTACAAAACGTTTTAGCCTGAGTAACTGTACTCGGGAGTTTGTTCCTGCCAGTTTCTTTTTCTTCCTGGCATTAAAAAATCTCTTTCTCTGGAGATTATGCCTCAGGGAACAGTGTTGACACATTACCAGCATAAACTGGTGGAAGCACTGATGAACATACAGGGGCGGTAGGTAGAGGGGAAACATGAAAATGCACCAGCAGCGAACGCAGCCACAAAAAAAAAAAAAAAAAAAAAAATCTAGCAAACAAAATTCCAGTCTATGTAAATACTATGCCTTGGGTATTTGCAGACACGGTATATCTGGTAAAACAGGTGGGACATGCACCTTTGACCATCCCAAAAAATGCGGCACTCACATGACAACAGGAGAGTGCAACTCCCCTTCCTGTAACTTATTTCACTACGAAATGTGTTACTCATCACTCCATGAAAAAAAAGTTACAAACTATACTGCCAGGAACATCATCTAAAGGGGACAAGAAGACACAGACCAGCCAGACCATGGGAAACAAAAGAGGGGAGCCATAACTTCTCTAGAGAAGGAGGTTTTTTAGTGCCAGGAAGGAAAAAAGACTGGCAAGAAATGACGGAAATCTTACACAAGCTGAAAACACTTTTAGAGTAGACACACAGTCATTGACCTCCTCTCCAGAACAACAGATATTAGAGCCAGCAAATAAAACCTCCCTAAATTCCATCAATATAACGACATTTGTCTTTGCAAACATACAGAGTTTAAAGGCATCAACAAACAAAATACCTTACACCATGGAACTGCTCACGGAGTCAAATGCAATGTTTGCAGTTTTCACAGAGACCCACATAAAGGATCATTTAGAAAACGAAATATGGATCCCAGACTAAACAGGCAACAAGGGGAAAGGGAAAGTCAGCTTGTACGTCACAGAGTCGATCATTTGCTCAGAACTACTAAACACCTCAAATGATGTAGTTGAAGTTTTGGCGGTAAAGATTGAAAACCAAAACCTTGTCGTTGTGGTGGCATACAAGCCTCCAGATGCAACTTCCCAACAATTCCAGGGACAGCTTTTGAAAATTGACCACTGTCTGGAAACTCTCCCATCTCCTGCCTCAAACATCTTGCTACTGGGAGATTTCAATTTGAGACACCTAAAATGGAGGAGTGTAGCAAATAATATTTAACTCTGTGGTTCTTGAGATCTGCTCAAGGCACATTCCATAAAGAAAAAGAAAGAGAAGACGTAAACTAGAAATAGAGAGATGCTCCCTATACAGACGAAGGCGAAGTATCACAGAGCTGCTCAGAGGGACCAATATATCTGAAATACGAAGAGAGGCACTGGTCAATAAAATAACAAATATCGAACTTAAGCTGAAGGAATCTTACAGGAGACAAGAATCGCAGGAAGAACTAAAAACCATAATAGAAACTGAAAAAAAAAAAAATACTTCTTCTCATATGCCAAATCTATGAAAAAACAACATCCAGTATTGGGCCCCTGCTTAGGCGAGACGGGACATACGCACATGACAGCCAAGAAATTAGTGAGATGTTATAGAGGATCAACAAAATGCAGATGTAGTATTCACAGACTTTGCAATGACCATGGTGTAATAGCGCACAAAATGCATGATAACGGAATAACAGGAAAAGCTGGTAGATGGATCCATAACTTCCTGACAAATAGAACAGAAAGAGTAATAATAAACAGAGTTAAGTCCGAGGCAGCTACAGTGAAAAGCTCTGTTCCACAAGGCACAGTACTCGCTCCCATCCTTGTCCTCATCCTCATATCTGAAATAGACAGAGATAAACCATACCACGGGGGGGGTTAGAACCCCGATCAAAAGTCAAAAACCCCCAACCGACCGTTAGCCACTGGGCCAGCTGCTACTTTAAGATTCCCAAAACAGGAATTTTATACACCATGGGAAAGGGTTAGCATAAGCCCACGGGACCACAAAGGCAAGTTTAATAGACGAACCCCCGCTAGCGGGCCGTGACAAACCAGCTTAATTTCCCTCAAAGCCGCCCATATGACTCACGAGATCGTAAGGACACATTGGAAACAAACCTCCCAGGGGCGGGGTTTAGAACCCGGGGTCAGAGAGTGACAGCACCAGGGGAAACAGCACCATGGTGACAGCACCAGGGTTTTCAGCACCAGGGGTGACGCACCGGGGTGACAGCACCAGGGGGACAGCACCAGGGATGAAGCACCGGGGGTTAACAGCACCAGGGGGACAGCACCAGGGTTGAAGCACCAGGGGGACAGCACATGGGTACAGCACCGGATGACAGCACCGGGGTGACAGTACCGGGGGGTGACAGCACCAGGGGGACAGCCCAGGGGTAACAGCACCAGGGTGAAGCCCAGGGGTGACAGCACCAGGGGTGCAGCACCGGGGTGACGCACCGGGGGTGACAGCACCGGGGATACACACCGGGGGGTAACAGCCCCGGGGGACAGCCCCGGGGGTAAAGCACCAGGGGTGACAGCACAGGGTGACAGCACCGGGAGTGACAGCCCCAGGGGTGAAGACCAGGGTGACAGCCCAGGGGGACAGCACCATAGGGACAGCACCCGGGGGGTGACAGCACCGGGGGTGACACATCAAGGGGATAGAAAAGGGGTACAGCCCAGGGGTACGCACCATGTGACAGCCCGGGGGGACAGCCCAGGGGGACAGCACCGGGGGGTGACAGCCCATAGGGAAGCACCATGGTGCAGCCCCGGGGGGGACAGCCCGGGGGTGAAGCATCGGAAGACAGCCCCCCGGGGGGGGGGGGGCAACCGGGAGGACGCACGGGGTGACACCCCCGGGGTGAAGCACCATAGGTGACAACCCCAAAGGGTGACAACACAAGGGGTACGCACCAGGGGGACAGAACCAGGGAACAGCACCAGGGATACAGCACCAGGGGTGACAGCCCCATAGGGCAAACAAGGGGTGAAGCACGAGGGGGACAACACCAAGGGTACAGCCCCGGGGGGTGACAGCACGGGGGACAGCACCAAGGTGACAGCACCATAGGGGACAGCACAAAGGGTGACAGCATCAGGGTACGAAACAGGGTGAAAGACCGGGGTACAGCACCAGGGGTGAACCCCAGGGGTGACAGACCAGGGGTGACAGCCCGGGGTGACAGCACCATAGGTGACAGCACCGGGGGACAGCTCCATAGGTGAGAGCCCCGGGGGGTTGACAGCACAAGGGTACAGCCCCATGGGTGACAGCACCTAGGGACGCACCACCCTATGACAGACCGGGGTTTGACAGCCCCATGGTGAAGTCCCAGGGATGAGACACCAGGGGGACAGCACCAGGGGGGAGGCACCAGGGGGTACAGCACCAGGGTGACACACCATGGGTGAGAGCTCCAGGGGTGAGAAAGACCAGGGGTACAACACCAGGGGTGCAGCTCCAGCTGATCCCTCTTTACTTTACCAACTACACACAATCCCAAATTACCCAAAAAAATTTTTTTTTTAAAAGTTTCGTTTTTTAGAAAATAAAATAAGGAGAAAAGGTTTGTATTTGGGCCCAGACTCAGCAACACCCCTGCTTTAACACCATAGTGATAAACTAGGGGATATTTCCACATATATATGACCCATTATTTGTACAAAACAAATTCCTCTCACTTTTATTAAATAATAAAAAAAATAATAAAAATAAATAATAATAATAAAATAATAATAATAAAAAAATATATTTTTAATAATTATTAGTATTCATTGTTATTATTATTATTATTATTATTATTATTATTATTATTATTATTATTATTATTATTTTTTTTTTATTAATAAATTTATTTTTAATTTTTTATTTTTATTTTTTCTTTTATTAAAATTATTTTTTTTAAAAATTTTAAATTATTATTATTTATAAAATTTATTACTTATTATTATTATTATATTATTAAACCTGTAGGAAATTACAGAACAGAAAGTGGGGGGGAAAAAAGTTTGAGAAATAAAGGAAGAAAGGTTTTAGTTCCTTGGATCAAGACCCTTTTCTCAGCATTAAGCACTGCTCTTAAAGTGAATACAATTAAAAAAAATTCCTACAATATACAAAAATAGGAAAATTGACAATTTTCTTTTTCAATAATTTCGAGTTATAATTCATTAGGAAAATACCCAAATTATATTTTAAAAAAAAATTTTTTTTTTATTGGAAAATAGTGGAAAAGATAGTTGGTCCATTTTGGGAAAGTTTGAGTTAGGTTGGACTTTGTGCCTCCGTGGAAAATATAACTTCACAAAAGCCTCACAAAATGTTCTTTGACATGAAAATTGCAAAAAGGGGAGACGACCGCTGCCGCCTTGCTGGTTTTACATAAGATAATGAGGGGGAATATGTTATAGTTTGACTGGTGGGGCAGCACACACACATGCACACACATACACTTTACCTCTCTCCCCTCTCCCCTCTCCCCCTCTCTTGCACACAGATACACAGAAACACACACACACCTTACACACCACACACTCACACTCATGCACACTCATACACCCCGATACTCACACACTCAACACACACCTCTCCAAAAGAAGACAGGGAAGGTAAAAGAGATTGAGAGCATCATTGAGGTAATAGGAGAGGACACGACCCAACTGACAATTTTTCGGAGACTTGGGTGGTACTCGAGGGAAAAGAACCACCCAATCAGATTGACAATTTATTTATTTATTTTATGTCTTTGCAAACAGTATATTGAGATTTTGTATTTACAATAGTGGGTTGCAGTACAAAGACAGCCTCTATTATGTCTAGGCATTATGGGCCAACCTAACATTATTGACTTACAGTCTACTTAATACTAAGGATTTTATCATAGTTGTACAGTAGGATAGTAATTATTTCATAGTTGTACAGTAGAATATTAATTATGAATGAATCAAAATTTGTATAATACAAAGATATATTTATATTTAAAATGCTTTTGTGAAAACAATGATTCAATTATATTCGTGTCAACAATGGATGAAAGGTTCAAAGTGATTGTTTCAGTTATGTTGGGGGAGTACATAGGTGAGTAAATGTGTATGAGTATTTAGCTTTTTAGTCTAGGGTGATTAAGTGGCTTTGAGAAGAGTCTTAAATTGATTTTCAAACGTGGTTACATTTAAATCTTATGGTAATGAATTCCATATTTTGGGGCCCTTTATGGAGCATAGAGTGATATGGACACGAGGTATATCAAAAAGAGATCTGTGTCTTGTGTTGTGGTAATTTTGCCCTGTTTAGGTTGGTGAGGAAATTTTGAGTGGAGGGTTTATATTTGTGTGTATTGTTGTGTGTATATAGTAGGCACATGAATAAGTATGGATGTTCTTAATGGTGAGCAGATTCAGACTTTTGAAAATTGGTGGAGTATCTGGCAGGAGGGGGAATTTGTTATCATTCTTACTGCTGCCTTTTGCTGGGTTAATTAGGGGTTTTAGGTGTTTTGATGATGTTGATCCCCATGCACAAATTCCATATGTAAGATAAGGGATATGAGTGAAGGGTTTACAGTGCCAGGAGAGCTGTTTGGGGAGGAACGTAGTACCTTATCTTTGATAGTATGCCTACAGTCTTGGAGATTTTTCTTGGTGATTTGTTTAGTGTGTCCGGAACTTAAGGCTACGTCAAGGTGGATACTAGGAATTTTCCCTCTGTGGTCTTGTGACTGATGATCCATTTAGCGTTATGTTAATTGGATCATTTGCAGCTTTGTTTCCAAACTGAATGAAAACAGGTTTTTTTATTTGTTCAGGTAAGTTTTGTTAGTCATCATCCAGGCAGATATTTTCTGTAATTCAGCATTGACTGTGTTTGCTAGTATGACTGTGTTTGGGTGGGAAAATACATATGTAGTGTCACCTGCAAATAATATGGGTTCGAGTAGCTGTGATGCATTCAGTAGATCATTGATGTAGATGAGAAAGAGGAGTGGTCCAAGGACGCTTCCTTGTGGGACTCCTACTGTGATTGGTTGGGTGGAAGAGTTTGTATCATTTGCATACACATATTGAGTTCTGTTACTAAGGTATGACTTTAGGTAGTTGAGGGGGTGGCCTCTGATACCATAGTGCATTAATTTGGAGTGCAGTAGTTCATGGTCGACTGCATCGAAAGCTTTACGTAAATCAATGAAAATGCCCAGCGGGACTTCTTTTCGAGTGCGGTATATATTAGTTCTACATGTGTAGATAGCATCATTCGTGCTTTTAAATTTTTCCTAAATCCAAACTGACAAGTGTTTAATAAATTTGTGTGAGACGAGGGAGGAATAGATCCGTCTTATGCATTAATTTTTCAAAGATTTTAAGAGCAGTCGTAAGTTAGATATTGGTCTATAGTTTTTCAAGTCAACTTGGTCACCTCCTTTTTGGATCGGAGTGGGCCTCGCTATTTTGAGGATTGTTGGGAAGGTAGATGATTCAATGGATTTGTTAAAGAGTGTTGCAATAATTGGTGACAGTACTTGAGAAGCTTTTTTGTACTAAAAGCAGGCAGTTGTTTTGTCTCTGCCTTGTTTTTAAGGGTGTTTATGATGAGCCTAACTTCAATGGGGTTGGTTGAAGGAATAGCGTATTTGGGGAGGTACCTATGGGGTAGTCTGTGGACGGGGGGGTTTGGTGTTTGGTATTTTGGTTTGATAGATTTTTTCCTTGGGGAGAAGAAAACATTGAGTCTTTTGGGCTGTTTCAGTAGGATGAGTTGGGTTCACTGATTTTGTTATTTTGATTTTTATTTTGGGGTTTTTGGATAACTTTTTATTTCAAAAATTTCAGTAGAGTTTTCCAGTTTTTTTTCATATCACCTTTGATGTTATGCAGCTATTTTTAATAAAATTTTTTAGATTTTTATCAGGCTGGAAGTGCTGACGGTAACTTTTCGACTGTTCTCTGAGTTATTTGACCCATCTAATGTTTTTCTTTTTGGGGCTTTGTGTTAATGGGATTTGAGGATCTGGTGTTAGCCAGGGATTATCAGCCTCTTGCTGTGATCTGTTTAGTTTTTGGGGCAGTGGCTGTTATAGAGGCTTTGGGCTTTTTTTAGAAATTATTTATACATACTTTCATTCTGTATATTTTTCGAGCTCATTTTGCAATCGAGTTATTCATGTGCATAAATTTTTTAACTGTGTCTCGTGTAGTCTAAAGTTACTTTAGTAATGTCTTGTGGCAGTTTGCCCAGATTAGTTATGAGAAAGGTTGGGTAGTGGTCTGTAGTGTTGTCTGTGATTATGCCTGATTAAGAACGATATGATATGAAAGAAGATCCTGCAGCGGAAACCATACTTAAAGGATTCCCAAAAATACCAGTGAGTGTACCTCGACCACAAAAGAACACAAAAAAATGGGAACTGAGAGAAAGAGTAAGGTGTCAGAGGCAGGAAGGGGAGACAGGGCAGGTACCGACAAACAAGGGAGTACAGCTTCAGTGAAAACAACAAACACAACTGTCCACAGAACCACCCACAGCATCCCCTCAACCACATCAACCGAACACAATAACTAGAACCAAACCACGCTTCATGCCCACAGTCCCCACCGCCATCACTAATACTATAATAACTGCCTACCATAATATCCAGACTTGCCTGCCACACCCTTAGCTTGCGACAAACCCTCACGCCCACCATAATATAGTTCTAGAAAGGAAGCTGGAGGTATGGTGCACTAATGCAGCAGAGAATAACAAATAAGAGTGAAGAGTGGCAGGAAAATATTGATGCATCCACAGAATATAGTACTCACAGAGACAAAGCTCAAATGAGTGAAAACAGATGCAATTTCCCACCGGGAAATAATCAGACCCTGAGGGGAAAGAAAAGGGGAAAACAGAGGGGGAGGAGGAGTTGCACTGCTCATTAGAACAACTTGGAGTTTTGAGAGAGGGGGAGAACTAGTCATAGGTGTAGTGGATAACTACATATAGGAACACTTCAAACTGGGGTCCAAATGATGATAATAGTGATGTACCACTGCTCTGAACAGATCAAGACAGGAATATGACAGAGAACAAAAGGCAATGGAAGAACACTAGTGAGGGGGCAGAAGGGCCCATATGAGCAGGGCAAAGTTATCACCCTGGGAATTTCAACCATATGGAAAAGACTGGAAAATCTGGGCCATGTGGGGGGACCAAGATGTGGAGGCCAAATACTGGAGGCCTGTGCTGGAAAACTTCATGCACCACATGTTAGGGACATAACCAGAAGAGACGAAAGATGAACCGCAAGGCTGTACTCGTTTTCCCTTGAACAGTTAGACATGGGGTACAAACAAAAAAAGGCCTCTGGGCTATGATCTATGGCCCTGAGTTTAGATATATAGAAAATAACAATGGCGAGGGATCAGTACGAGAATGATGGAGAAGCCAAACTCGAAAATGGCTCCTGATTTAAAAACCCCACCAGGAAAAGTTATAAAAGATTGGGGAAAGAAAAAGAAGACCGCAGATGGAGTAGAGCCTAGGAGGTCAAAGGGTGCAAAACTCATTCAAGAAAAGGAATTTGGGGTGAACATCATATGAGCACATCTCCTGAGGTGCACATCAACCAAATAACTGCTGCAGCTTATGGGTGCCTTGCAAACCTGAGAATAGCATTTTGACATCTAAGCAAGGATCATTTATGACACTGTACAACATGAAACATCAGGCAAATATTGGAGTATTCGGGCACCGAATTTTAAAACCCCATACCTGGTAAAAACAAAATCAAGAAATTAGAGAAAGTCTAGTCCTGGAGACTAAGGGGTATGTCCTACGAGGAGAGGTTATGGGAACTCAGCCTGATGACACTGGAGGACAGGATAATCCCTTTAAAATACTGAGAGGAATTGACAAGATGGATTTGGGACAGAATGTTCAGAGAAGGGGCCCCAAAAACAATAGGGCACAACTGGAAGATAAAAAATTTAGATGAGTCACAGGGATGTTAGGATTTTACTTCTTCAGTCCTAGAGGTGTCAGGAAGTGGAACAGTCTGGAAAGTGATGTAGTGGAGGCAGGGTCCATACATATCTTAAGAGAGGTACAATAAAGCTCTTGGAGCATTCAGACTGTGGACCTAGTAGCGACTAGCAAAGAAGCAGTTCCAGGAGCTATGATTCAAACCCTGCAACCACACATAGATGAATATAAATAAGTAAATGCACACACCCCAGTCTTTATTCAGGCCTTCAGGGGACATACAATGAAAGAAGGCAGAAAGAAAAACAAGAGAATGAAAATATCATCAAACACATAGGCGAGGAGGACTTGACTAGGATAGTAAATTTTCAGAGAATAGGGGGGTACTTGAAGGGGAGAAATCAGCCAGTCAAATTGAATTTTCAAGACCGAAACAATGAGGAACAGGATCTGCAGGAGAAACCACAGCTGAATGACTCAACATATAGGGGGCATTCCTAGACTGCAACAGAACAAGAACGGAATGACAGCAGCTGAGGGAGAGGACAGAGAAACGAAAAGGGCTAGAAAGAGAAACAAGGACAGAGTCAGCAGGGGACAACTAAGCTGGATGGAGCAACAAGCACAAACACCCACAAAACCACCCTCAGAACCCCACGGTTTAAACACTATTCTAATACAAACCACACTCCACACTCACACCCCCACCCCACAGTTTTCATTAGAATCCCACAGCACCCTGCCAGGTCTCCCCTCTCCCCCAACCCTACAAATCCCCAGAATACAGTGTTGGAGAGGAAACTGAAGGTATGGTACACCAACACTGATGGAATAATGAATAAAATGGGAGGAGAGGCATTAAAGAATCAAAGAGGCATCACCAGACGTTTAAAACTCTCACCGACATCAAGCTTACAGAATAATAACAGATACCATGTTTTCCAACGGATACCAGTCCTGGGAAAGACAGAGGGACAGAAGGGGAGGAGGAGTGGCACTGCTCATTGAAAACCAATGGAATTTTGAGGAGCTGGAGAGAGGAGACAAAGGAGAAGCAAGAGACTAAAATAATAGGAACACTTCAGTCGGAGATCCCAGGTGGTAATTGGAGTGATGTATAACCCACCCACAGAATAGCAGGAGAGAAGGCAAGAATATGATGAGACTAACAGAGAGATGGTTGACCTGAAGTGGCCAGAAGGGGCCCCTGTGAGCAGGGCAAAACTACTGATTGGGGGGTGACTTAAGTCACAAAGAAATTGACTGGGGAAACCCGGAGCCACATGAGGGCCAGAAACATGGGGGTGGTACTGGGAAAACCTTATGTACCAACAAGTAAGGAACTCTGCCAGAGAGAGAGGAGAGGACGAACCAGCAAGACTGGACCTAGTATTACCCATGAGTAGTGCTGATATTGGGGAAAAATATCATAAGAAAGGGCCCCCCCGGGGTCAGTGACCACATAGTTCTGACTCTGAATACATAGAAGAGTTACAAATGGAGAGGAAAAAAGGAAGGGCAGGACGAATGCAGCCAAACTACAAGAGAGGGGACTTCAAGGCATGAGGAATTTCCTGCACAAGGTTCAGTGCCACAGAGAACTGGCAGGAAAAACAGTAAATGAGATGATGGATTGTGACAACAAAATGCAAAGAAGCTAAGGAGGGTCTGTACCCAAGGGAAACAAAAATAACGAGAAAACCTGGAGGCCAAAACCAAGTGTGCTAGAGAATGGAAGAAAATATAGAAGGTAAAAAAGGGCCTAGGAGAATAAGGAGAGCAGTGTAAGCCAGAAATGAATATGCTCAGGTAAGGAACGAGGCCCAACACAATACGCAATTGACATAGCGAAAGCCAAATCTGACCCAAAGCTGTTGTACAGCCACATCAGGAGGAAAACAACAAGGATCAGGTAATCAGGCTGACGAAGGAAGGAGGGAAGAAACACAAGAAATGACAGAGAAGATTGTGGGAGCTCAACATGAAATTCAAAGAAGTATTCACACAGGGGACAGAAGGGACTCCAGAAAGAGGGAGAGGTGGGGTTCACCATTAAGTACTGGACACAATACATACAACCAAGGAGGAGGTAAAGAGATGCTAAGCGAGCCCGATACGTCAATAACGATGGGGCCAGATAACATCTCTCCATGGGTCCTGAGAGAGGGAGCAGAGGCGCTCTGTGTACCACTAACAAGAATCTTCAATACATCTACTTAAACAGGGCGACTACCTGTGGTATGGAAGACAGCAAATGTAGTCCCTACTTTTAAAAAAAGGAGATAGACACGAAGCATTAAACTACAGACCAGTGTCACTGACATGTATGGTATGCAAATTCATGGAGAGGATTATCGGGAGAAGAGAGGTGGAGCACCTAAAAAGGAATGAGCTTATCAACGACAACCAGTACGGTTTCAGGGATGGGAAATCCTGTGTCACAAACCTACTGGCTTTTGATACAGTACCACACAAGAGATTAGTGTACAAGCTGGAGGACCAAGCAGGTATAACAGGGAATGCACTGCAGTCGATCAGAGAATACTTTACGGGTAGGCATCAGCGAGTCATGGTACGCGACGAGGTGTTAGAGTGGGCGCCTGTGACAAGCAGGGCTCCTCAGTGGTCAGTCCAGGGATCGGTGCTGATTCTGGTACATGTGAATGAGATGACGGAAGGAATAGACTCAGAAGTGTCCCTGTTTGCAGAGGAGGTGAAGTTAATGAGGAGAATTCAGATGGAGGAAGGCCAGGCAGGACTACAAAGGGATTTGAACAGGCTGCAGACCTGGTCCAGAAACTGGCTCCTGGAGTTCAACGCCACCAAGGGCAAAGTCATGAAGATTTGGGAAGGGCGAAGAAGATCGCACACGGAGTACAGTTTAGGGGGCCAGAGACTACAAACCCTGTACATCATGTACGTCATACCCATATTAAAGCATGCAGCACCAGTTTGGAACCCACACCTAGCCAAGCACGTAAGGAAATTAGAGAAAGTGCAAAGGTTTGTGACGAATCTAGGGCAGGAGCTAAGGGGTATGTTATACTAGGAGAGGTTAAGGGAAATTGACCTGACGACACTAGAGGACAGGATAGATAGGGGGGATATGATAATGACATATAAAATACTGAGAGGAATCGAAAAGGTGGTCAGAGACAGGCTGTTCCAGAGATGGGGCACAGCACCAAGGGGGTCACAATTGGAAGCAGAAGACTCAGATGAGTCACAGGGATGTTAGAAAGCGTTTCTTTAGTCATATAGTTATCAGGAAGTGGAATAGTCTGGAAAGTCATGTAGTGGCTGTAGGATCCATACATAGCTTTATGAAGAGGTATGATAAAGCTCATGGAGCAGAGTGAGTGAGGTAAGTAATGATAGTGAAGAGGCCGGGCTAGGAGCTGTCACTGGACCCCTGCAACCACAACTAGGTGAGTACACACACACACACACACACACACACACACACACACACACACACACACACACACACACACACACCCACACACACACTCACATACACACAAACACACACACACACACACACACACACACACACGCACACACACACACACACACACACACACACACACACACACACACACACATACACACACAGATATTGAGGACATCACATATGAAAGACCCCTTGGGGCCAGCGATCATGTGGTTTTGAGCTTCAAATACACAGTAGAGCTACAAGTGGAGGGAGAAGCAGGAAGGCCAGGACAAATGAAACCAAGCTACAAGAAAGGGGACTACACGGGAATGAGGAACTTCCTCAACGAGGTTCAGTGGGGCAGAGAACTGGCAGGGAAGCCAGTTAATGAGATGATGGAATATGTAGTAACAATGTGCAAGGAGGCTGAGGAGAGGTTTGTACCCAAGGGAAACAGGAATAATGAAAAAGCCAGGATGAACCCATGGTTCACCCAAAGGTGCAGGGAGGCAAAAACCAAGTGTGTTAGGGAATGGAAGAAATATAGAAGGCAAAGGACCCAGGAGAATAAGGAGAACAGTGTAGAGCTAGAAACGAATATGCACAGATAAGAAGGGAGGCCCAACGACAATATGAAAACGACATAGCAGCAAAAGCCAAATCTGACCCGAAGCTGTTATACAGCCACATCAGGAGGAAAACAACAGTCAAGGACCAGGTAATCGGGGCTAAGGAAGGAAGGAGGAGAGACAACAAGAAATGACCGTGAAGTATGTGAGGAACTCAACAAGAGATTCAAAGAAGTGTTCACAGAGGAGACAGAAGGGGCTCCAGAAAGACGGAGAGGTGGGGCACACCACCAGGTGCTGGACACAGTGCACACAACCGAGGAAGAAGTGAAGAGGCTTCTGAGTGAGCTAGATACCTCAAAGGCAATGGGGCCAGATAACATCTCTCCATGGGTCCTGAGAGAAGGAGCAGAGGCGCTATGTGTACCCATAACAACAATATTCAATACATCTATCGAAACAGGGAGATTGCCTGAGGCATGGAAGACAGCAAATGTAGTCCCAATCTTTAAAAAGGAGACAGACATGAAGCACTAAACTACAGACCAGTGTCACTGACATGTATAGTATGCAAAGTCATGAAGAAGATTATCAGGAGAAGAGTGGTGGAACACCTAGAAAGGAACGATCTCATCAACAGCAGCCAACATGGTTTCAGGGATGGGAAATCCTGTGTCACAAACCTACTGGAGTTCTATGACAAGGTGACAGCAGTAAGACAAGAGAGAGAGGGGTGGGTGGATTGCATCTTCTTGGACTGCAAGAAGGCGTTTGACACAGTACCACACAAGAGATTAGTGCAAAAACGGGAGGACCAAACAGGGATAACAGGGAAGGCACTACAATGAATCAAGGAATACTTGTCAGGAAGACAGCAGCGAGTAATGGAACGTGGCGAGGTGTCAGAGTGGGCACCTGTGACCAGCGGGGTCCCACAGGGCTCAGTCCTAGGACCAGTGCTGTTTCTGGTATTTGTGAACGACATGACGGAAGGAATAAACTCCGAGGTGTCCCTGTTTGCAGATGACGTGAAGATGATAAGAAGAATTCATTCGATCGAAGACCAGACAGAACTACAAAGGGATCTGGACAGGTTGCATACCTGGTCCAGCAATTGGCTCCTGGAGTTCAATCCCACCAAGTGCAAAGTCATGAAGATTGGGGAAGGGCAAAGAAGACCGCAGACGGAGTACAGTCTAGGGGGCCAGAGACTACAAACCTCACTCAAGGAAAAAGATCTTGGGGTGAGCATAGCACCAGGCACATCTCTTGAAGCGCACATCAATCAAATAACTGCTGCAGCATATGGGAGCCTTGCAAACCTAAGAACAGCATTCCGACATCTTAATAAGGAATCGTTCAGGACCCTGTACACCGTGTACGTTAGGCCCATATTGGAGTATGCGGCACCAGTTTGGAACCTACACCTAGCCAAGCATGTAAAGAAACTAGAGAAAGTGCACATGTTTGCAACAAGACTAGTCCCAGAGCTAAGAGGTATGTCCTACGAGGAGAGGTTAAGGGAAATCAACCTGACGACACTGGAGGACAGGAGAGATAGGGGGGACATGATAACGACTTACAAAATACTGAGAGGAATTGACAAGGTGGACAAAGACAGGATGTTCCAGAGACTGGACACAGCATCATGGGGACACAGTTGGAAGATGAAGACACAGATGAACCACAGGGTTGTTAGGAAGTATTTCTTCAGCCACAGAGTAGTCAGTAAGTGGAATAGTTTGGGAAGCGATGTAGTGGAGGCAGGATCCATACATAGCTTTAAGCAGAGGTACGATAAAGCTCATGGTTCAGGGAGAGTGACCTAGTAGCGACCGGTGAAGAGGCGGGGCCAGGAGCTTGGACTCGACCCCTTCAACCTCAACTAGGTGAGTACAACTAGGTGAGTACACACACACACACACCAAAAATAGCACATACCAAAAATAGCACATACCAAAAATAGCACATACCAAAAATAGCACATACCAAAAATAGCACATACCAAAAATAGCACACACCAAAAATAGCACATACCAAAAATAGCACTGGTCCTAGGACCAGTGCTATTTTTGGTATATGTGAACGACATGACGGAAGGGTTAGACTCAGAAGTGTCCCTGTTTGCAGATGATGTGAAGTTAATGAGGAGAATTAAATCTGATGAGGACCAGGCAGGACTTCAAAGAGACCTGGACAGACTGGACACCTGGTCCAGCAAATGGCTTCTCGAATTTAATCCTGCCAAATGCAAAGTCATGAAGATAGGGGAAGGGCACAGAAGACCACAGACAGAGTATAGGCTAGGTGGCCAAAGACTGCAAACCTCACTCAAGGAGAAAGATCTTGGGGTGAGTATAACACCGAGCATGTCTCCGGAAGCACACATCAATCAGATAACAGCTGCAGCATATGGGCGCCTGGCGAACCTGAGAACAGCATTCCGATACCTTAGTAAGGAATCATTCAAGACACTGTACACCGTGTATGTCAGGCCCATACTGGAGTATGCAGCACCTGTTTGGAACCCGCACTTGATAAAGCACGTCAAGAAACTAGAGAAAGTACAAAGGTTTGCGACAAGGTTAGTTCCAGAGCTAAGGGGAATGTCCTATGAAGAAAGATTAAGGGAAATCGGCCTGACGACACTGGAGGACAGGAGGGTCAGGGGAGACATGATAACGACATATAAAATACTGCGTGGAATATACAACGTGGACAAAGACAGGATGTTCCAGGGAGGGGACACAGAAACAAGAGGCCACAATTGGAAGTTGAAGACACAAATGAGTCAGAGAGATAGTAGGAAGTATTTCTTCAGTCATAGAGTTATAAGGCAGTGGAATAGCCTAGAAAATGACGTAGTGGAGGCAGGAACCATACACAGTTTTAAGACGAGGTTTGATAAAGCTCATGGAGCGGGGAGAGAGAGGGCCTAGTAGCAACCGGTGAAGAGGCGGGGCCAGGAGCTAGGACTCGACCCCTGCAACCACAAATAGGTGAGTACAAATAGGTGAGTACTCACACACATACACATACACATACACACACACACACAAACATACACACACACACATACACACACTTACACACACACACACACACACACACACACACACACACACATGCGTGGGTCCGTGGGGTGCAGACGTGGGTAACAAGGCTCTGAGAACCTTAGCGTTGTAAGGCATGCAATAACAGCTAGCGGTAATAGTGGTAGTGGAACGTCATTGAACAATACTAGAGTGATAATTAAAGTTATTAGTTAAAAAAAAGTGAGAGGAAAACTGAAATCAAAATATTTCAAAGTGCAAACCGTTGGGGGTCTTAGGCACTGTTGCCACATTGGCAGCGGTAGGCCTGAAGAAGTGACGTCACGACAAGTTGTGTGCCATTATACATATAAAGTGAAGTGTATATAATGTCAAGTGTATACTATCATCAGTGAAGAGTGAAATCGCGTGAGGAAGCTGGATGTATGAGAATATATGGTTAGAAACATCACGGGTGAAGGATCTCCAAAATAGGGATTTAAGGCCTACGTACGACGACTTCGTCATCAGCAGCTGGCAATTTGTCACTGCACCATTGAGCGCAAGTTTCATTCGCCTATTTGTGGTTTGCATGTTGACGGCCCTGGCTGGCCTTGCATACTGTTTGATACTGGTCACTCACTCCTGCAAGCTATTACCAGAATTAGAATAGAAATAGCATAGACATAGTGAATATAGTGTTGACGAGTGTGAGAAGGTAGATTCCAATGAGTAGAGTAGTATTAATTCCAGTAGTTATTAGCAGTAAGAATACTTAGGAAGCTAGGAAGTCCTCTCCCAATGTGAACATGGAACAGGATAATAACCAGCAATAATTGATACTTAAATCAAGACACACACACACACACAAGGCGAGTATTACTACAAGCTAGGTGGCGGGACAAGCTTTTAAGGGCAACATTGTAAGACGGTGCAAGGGTCAAGTCCCAGGAGGGTTGTGGTCACGTCACAAGACAACAACACACACAACACACACACACACACACACACAACACACACACACAACACACACATAACACACACACACACACACACACAACACACACACAACACACACACACACACACACACAACATACACACACAACACACACACACAACACACACACACACACACACACATTGCCAGACTCACACATACATTCCCCCCTCCCCCACGACATCTCACTCCTTCACCTGATCCCTCCCCTTCCTCTATCACCCTCCCCCTCCCCACCTCTCCCTCCTTCCCCCTCTCCCTCTCCCACTCACCCACTTGCTTCTCCCTCCTTCCCACTCCCCACATGGCCAGAGTTCCTCCTCTACCTCCCCCCGCACTCTGACATACACAATACTAACCTAACACACAGAATTACATAGGTTTCCCACTCTGAGGCAATCAGGATAAAAAAAATGGGTTGCAATAGAGCAACAAGAAAAACCAAGGGACAGGAGGAGGAAACTGCAAAGGAAGATTGGGCAGCAGAGCTCACAAAAAGGGAACATGAATGGGAAAAGAAACTAGAAGAACTTAGCATGAGAATGGAAAAGAGGATAGACATGGAAAGCAGGAAGTGGGAGGTGCAAGTCAAGGCAGCAGAGGCCAGGATACAGAGTTTAGAAGAGGAACTGAAAAATCTGAAACAGCCTAAAGAACTAAAGAACGTTTTGGGATTGACAACAGAGACTGCTACCTCAGTCACAAATAAGGGGACTGTACCGAGAGAAGGAGCAAAACTGCATGTAGAAGCTCAATCAGTGGAGACTGTAGTAAATGAAAGAGCTAAGCTATATGTGGAGGCCCAAACAGACCACAGCAGAGCCCAGGGAAAGCCGAGAATGGAAAATGACAGGCCACTGAGCCCAAGTACATTAGTTAGTGAAACTGAAGAAAGGAAAGCTGAAATGGAGGAAATCAAATTGAATGAGGGGATACACAGGGATATGAAGTGGGAGAATGAAAGGGTGAGGTCAGTCTTTGTGTATGGGCTCCAGGAAGTTGAAAGGGAAACATATGAAGCAAGAAAACAAGGGGAAAAAAAGCAATTGAAAGCATCATGAAAGCAATAGGAGAAGGCGACATGACCCAGCTGGAATTTTTTCGGAGAATAGGGGGGTTTGTAAAAAAAAGAACCCGGCCAGTGAAAGTAACCTTCAAGGCAGAATCGACTCGGAACAGGATCCTGCAGGAGAAAGCACAATTAAGGGACATGCCGGCATACAGGAAGGTGTATCTCGACCGCGACAGAACACAATCAGAAAGGCAGAAACTGAGAGAGATGGAGCAAAGGCGAAAGGAGGAAAGAGAGGGGATGGAGAAGACAGACAGGAGATCCCAGACACAGGAAGATCAAATACAACCTCCCTCACAACTTCCTATAGAAGCCTCCCAACCAGGTCAACCCCAGTGCAACCAAACACTCTAAACCAAAACACCTATGCCACATCCAATGCCCCCACCCACTGCATTACAAACTCCAACCCCACAGCAACCACCCATAGTTCCTTATCAGGTCTCCCACTTCCCCAACCCCAATACACCTCCCAGACCACAATCTTAGAAAAGAAGTTGAAGGTGTGGTATACAAATGCATATGGAATAACAAATAAGTATGAGGAGTGGCACGAAAGAATCAAGGAGACATCCCCAGACATAATAGCACTCACAGAAACAAAACTCACCAGAATAATAACAGATTCAATCTTTCCATCCGGATATCAAATCCTCAGGAAAGACAGAGGGAGGAGAGGGGGAGGAGGAGTTGCACTGCTCATTAAAAACCAGTGGGGTTTTGAGAAAATGGAAGGAATGGATGGCACGGGCGAAAGGGACTACTTAGTAGGAACAATCCAGTCTGAGGGACATAAGGTGATAATTGCAGTAATGCACAACCCACCACAGAACTGCAGGAGGCCAAGAGAAGAATACGATGAGAGCAACAGAGCAATGGTCGACACACTAGCCGAGGTGGCCAGGAGAGCACACATGGGGGGAGCAAAGTTACTAGTTATGGGTGATTTCAATCAAAAGGAGATTGACTGGGAAAACCTGGAGCCCCATGGGGGTCCCGAAACATGGAGAGCCAAGATGATGGATGTGGTACTGGAAAACCTCATGCATCAACATGTTAGAGATACTACCAGAGAGAGAGGAGAGGATGAACCAGCAAGACTGGACCTTGTATTCGCCTTGAGTAATTCTGACATCGAGAATATCATGTATGAAAGGCCCCTGGGAGCTAGTGATCATGTGGTTCTGTGCTTCGACTACATAGTTGAGCTCCAAGTGGAGAGAGCAGCAGGAATAGGATGGGAAAAGCCAAATTACAAAAGGGGGAACTACTCAGGCTTGAGGAACTTCTTTCAAGAAATTCAGTGGGAGAGGGAGCTGACAGGAAAACCAGTACAAAAAATGATGGACTATGTCACAACAAAATGCAAGGAGGCAGAGGAGAGGTTTGTTCCCAAGGGAAACAGAAATAATGGGAAGAACAGAACGAGTCCTTGGTTCACCCAAAGGTGTAGGGAGGCAAAAACTAGGTGTACTAGAGAATGGAAAAGGTACAGAAGACAGAGAACTCAGGAAAATAAAGAGATTAGCCGAAGAGCCAGAAACGAATATGCACAGATAAGAAGGGAGGCTCAGCGGCAATACGAAAATGACATAGCATCGAAAGTCAAGACTGACCCGAAGCTGTTGTACAGCCACATCAGGACGAAAACAACAGTCAAGGACCAGGTAATCAGACTGAGGAAGGGTGATGGGGAATTCACAAGAAACTACGGGGAGGTATGTCAGGAGCTCAACACGAGATTTAAAGAAGTATGTACAGTGGAAACCAGAAGGACTCCAGGAAATCAGAGCAGCGGGGTGCACCAGCAAGTGCTGGATGAGGTGCATATAACCAAGGAGGAGGTGAAGAACCTGCTATGCGAACTTGACACCTCAAAGGCGGTGGAACCAGAGAACATCTCTCCGTTGGTCCTTAAAGAGGGAGCAGAGATGTTGTGTGTACCATTAACAAAGATCTTCAACACATCATTTGAAACTGGGCAACTCCCCGAGGTATGGAAGATGACAAATGTAGTCCCAATTTTTAAAAAGGGAGACAGACATGAGGCACTAAACTACAGACCTGTATCACTAGCGTGTATAGTATGCAAAGTCATGGAGAAGATCATCAGGAGGAGAGTGGTGGAGCACCTGGAAAGAAACAAGTGTATAATTGACAACCAGCATGGTTTCAGGGAGGGAAAATCCTGTGTCACAAACCTACTAGAGTTTTATGACAAGGTGACAGAAGTAAGACAAGAGAGAGAGAGGTGGATCGACTGCATATTTTTCGACTGCAAGAAGGCCTTCGACACAGTTCCTCACAAGAGGTTACTGCAAAAACTAGAGGATCAGGCACACATAACAGGAAAGGCACTGCAATGGATCAGAGAATACCTGACAGGGAGGCAACAACGAGTCATGGTACGTGATGAGGTGTCAGAGTGGGCGCCTGTGACAAGCGGGGTTCCACAGGGGTCAGTCCTAGGACCTGTGCTGTTCTTGGTATATGTGAACGACATAACGGAAGGGATAGACTCAGAAGTGTCCTTGTTTGCAGATGATGTGAAGTTAATGAGAAGAATAAAATCGGATGAGGATCAGGCAGGACTACAAAGTGACCTGGACAGGCTACAAGCCTGGTCCATCATCTGGCTCCTTGAGTTTAACCCTGCCAAGTGCAAAGTCATGAAGAGTGGGGAAGGGCAAAGAAGACCGCAGACACAATACAGTTTAGATGGCCAAAGACTGCAAACCTCACTCAAGGAAAAAGATCTGGGGGTGAGTATAACACCGAGCGTATCTCCTGAGGCCCACATCAATCAGATAACTGCTGCAGCATACGGGCGCCTGGCAAACCTACGGATAGCGTTCCGATACCTCAGTAAGGATTCGTTCAAGACTCTGTATATCATTTACGTCAGGCCCATACTGGAGTATGCAGCACCAGTTTGGAATCCACACCTAGTCAAGCATGTCAAGAAATTAGAGAAAGTGCAAAGGTTTGCAACAAGACTAGTCCCAAAGCTAAGGGGATTGTCCTACGAAGAAAGGTTGAGGGAAATCGGCCTGACGACACTGGTGGACAGGAGGGTCAGGGGAGACATGATAGCGACATATAAAATACTGCGCAGAATAGACGAGGTGGACAAAGACTGGATGTTCCAGAGAAGGGACACAGACACAAGAGGTCACAATTGGAAGTTGAAGACTCATATGAATCAAAGGGCTGTTAGGAAGTATTTCTTCAGTCATAGAGTAGTCAGGCCGTGGAATAGCCTAGAAAGTGACGTAGTGGAGGCGGGAACCATACATAGTTTTAAGGCGAGGTATGATAAAGCTCATGGGGCATGGAGAGAGAGGACCTAGTAGCAATCAGCAAAGAGGCGAAGCCAGGAGCTGAGTCTCGACCCCTGCAACCACAGTTAGGTGAGTACACACACACACATACACACACACACAAACACACACACACACACACAGACCAGTTTCACTGACATGTATAGTATGCAAAGTCATGGAGAAGATTATCAGAAGAGTGGTGGAACACCTAGAAAGGAATGTTCTCATCAACAGCAGCCAACATGGTTTCAGGGACTGGAAATCCTGCGTCACAAACTTACTGGGGTTCTATGACAGGGTGACAGCAGTATGACAAGAGAGAGAGGGTTGGGTGGATTGCATTTTCTTGGACTGCAAGAAGGCGTTTGACACAGTTCCACACAAGAGATTAGTGCAAAAACTGGAGGACCAAACAGGGATAACAGGGAAGGCACTACAACGGATCAGGGAATACTTGTAAGGAAGACAGCAGCGAGTCATGGTACGTGGTGAGGTGTCAGAGTGGGCACCTGTGGCCAGCGGGGTCCCGCAGGGGTCAGTCCTAGGACCAGTGCTGTTTCTGGTATTTGTGAACGACATGACGGAAGGAATAGACTCCGAAGTGTCCCTGTTTGCAGATGACGTGAAGTTGATGAGAAGAATTCATTCGATCGAAGACCAGGCAAAACTACAAAGGAATCTGGACAGGCTGCAGACCTGGTCCAGCAGTTGACTCCTGGAGTTCAACCCCACCAAGTGCAAAGTCATGAAGATTGGGGAAGAGCAAAGAAGACCGCAGACGGAGTAAAGTCTAGTGGGGC
>NC_069451.1:2616066-2618566 GCF_026875155.1 Cherax quadricarinatus | reverse complement strand
TTCCTGCCCACCCTGCCTTCCTGCCCACCCTGCCTTCCTGCCCACCCTGTCTTCCTGCCCACCCTGTCTTCCTGCCCACCCTGCCTTCCTGTCCACCATGCCTTCCTGCCCACCCTGCCTTCCTGCCCACCCTGCCTTCCTGCCCACCCTGCCTTCCTGCGCACCCTTCCTTCCTGCCCAACCTGCCTTCCTCCCCTCCCTGCCTTCCTGCCCACCCTGCCTTCCTGCGCACCCTTCCTTCCTGCCCAACCTGCCTTCCTCCCCTCCCTGCCTTCTGCCCATCCTGCCTTCCTGCCCTCCCTGCCTTCCTGCCCACCCTGTCTTCCTGCCCTCCCTGCCTTCCTGCCCACCCTGTCTTCCTGCCCTCCCTGCCTTCCTGCCCACCCTGTCTTCCTGCCCACCCTGCCTTCCTGCCCACCTTGCCATCCTGCCCACCCTGCCTTCCTGCCCACCTTGCCATCCTGCCCACCCTGCCTCCCTGCCCACCCTGCCTTCCTGCCCACCCTGCCTTCCTGCCCTCTACCATAAGGCCTGGTCTCAGACTGAGCCACAGGGGCGTTGACCCCCGAAACCCTATCCAGGAAAACTCCAGGTAATCATCAATGTGATCACCGTCATCAGTGACCACAATCCTCTAACATACCTCAGCTCCACGAGGAACAAGAACACTCGTCTCATGTGTTGGGTATGACGGTCGCAACTGTGCTAAGCTTCCCGTGAGTCACAATGCTCACAAAGATAATGTGTCGTCTAACATTCTCTCTAGACCTAAATTTGTTAGGAAGTTTTAGGGAAAAATGCGTTCAAGTTTTTTTTTATATTCCTGGCGGCTATAAGGTTAAATTTGAGTAAATCAGTCTATATATTTTTTTTAGTGAAGGGACACTTTGCTCCGGTTCACAAGTGTCTTGAACCTACACTAGCCCTACTGTCTGCTGTCTTGAACCTACACTAGCCCTACTGTCTGCTGTCTTGAACCTACACTAGCCCTACTGTCTGCTGTCTTGAACCTACACTAGCCCTACTGTCTGCTGTCTTGAACCTACACTAGCCCTACTGTCTGCTGTCTTGAACCTACACTAGCCCTACTGTCTGCTGTCTTGAACCTACACTAGCCCTACTGTCTGCTGTCTTGAACCTACACTAGCCCTACTGTCTTCTGTCTTGAACCTACACTAGACCTACTGTCTGCTGTCTTGAACCTACACTAGCCCTACTGTCTGCTGTCTTGAACCTACACTAGCCCTACTGTCTGCTGTCTTGAACCTACACTAGCCCTACTGTCTGCTGTCTTGAACCTACACTAGCCCTACTGTCTTCTGTCTTGAACCTACACTAGCCCTACTGTCTGCTGTCTTGAACCTACACTAGCCCTACTGTCTGCTGTCTTGAACCTACACTAGCCCTACTGTCTGCTGTCTTGAACCTACACTAGCCCTACTGTCTGCTGTCTTGAACCTACACTAGCCCTACTGTCTGCTGTCTTGAACCTACACTAACCCTACTGTCCGCTGTCTTGAACCTACACTAGCCCTACTGTCTGCTGTCTTGAACCTACACTAGCACTAATGTCTGCTGTCTTGAACCTACACTAGCCCTACTGTCTGCTGTCTTGAACCTACACTAGCACTACTGTCTGCTGTCTTGAACCTACACTAGCACTACTGTCTGCTGTCTTGAACCTACACTAGCCCTACTGCCTGCTGTCTTGAACCTACACTAGCCCTACTGTCTGCTGTCTTGAACCTACACTAGCCCTACTGTCTGCTGTCTTGAAACCTACACTAGCCCTACTGTCTGCTGTCTTGAACCTACACTAGCCCTACTGTCTTCTGTCTTGAACCTACACTAGACCTACTGTCTGCTGTCTTGAACCTACACTAGCCCTACTGTCTGCTGTCTTGAACCTACACTAGCCCTACTGTCTGCTGTCTTGAACCTACACTAGCCTACTGTCTGCTGTCTTGAACCTACACTAGCCCTACTGTCTTCTGTCTTGAACCTACACTAGCCCTACTGTCTGCTGTCTTGAACCTACACTAGCCCTACTGTCTGCTGTCTTGAACCTACACTAGCCCTACTGTCTGCTGTCTTGAACCTACACTAGCCCTACTGTCTGCTGTCTTGAACCTACACTAGCCCTACTGTCTGCTGTCTTGAACCTACACTAGCCCTACTGTCCGCTGTCTTGAACCTTCACTAGCCCTACTGTCTGCTGTCTTGAACCTACACTAGCACTAATGTCTGCTGTCTTGAACCTACACTAGCCCTACTGTCTGCTGTCTTGAACCTACACTAGCACTACTGTCTGCTGTCTTGAACCTACACTAGCACTACTGTCTGCTGTCTTGAACCTACACTAGCCCTACTGCCTGCTGTCTTGAACCTACACTAGCCCTACTGTCTGCTGTCTTGAACCTACACTAGCCCTACTGTCTGCTGTCTTGAACCTACACTAGCACTACTGTCTGCTGTCTTGAACCTACACTAGCACTACTGT
>NC_069451.1:2599454-2613066 GCF_026875155.1 Cherax quadricarinatus | reverse complement strand
TGTCTCCCTTTTTTAAAAAAATTGGGGACTCATTTGTCATCTTCCATACCTCGGGGAGTTGCCCATTTTTCAAATGATGTGTTGAAGATCTTTGTTAATGGTACACACAACATCTCTGCTCCCTCTTTAAGACCAACGGAGAGATGTTCTCTGGTCCCACCGCCTTTGAGGTGTAAAGTTCCGCATGGGCAGTTCTTCACCTCCCCCTTTGGTTAAATGCACCACATCCAGCACTTGCTGGTGCACCCCCTGCTCTGATTTCCTGGAGTCCTTCTGGTTTCCACTGTACATACTTCTTAAATCTCGGGGTTGAGCTCCTGACATACCTCCCGTAGTTTCTTGTAAATTTCCCCCATCACCCTTCCTCAGTCTGATTACCTGGTCCTTGACTGTTGTTTTCGTCCTGATGTGGCTGTACAACAGCTTCGGGTCAGCCCTTGACTTTCGATGCTATGTCATTTTCGTATTGCCGCTGAGCCCCCCTTCTTATCTGTGCATTTTCGTTTCTGGCTCTTCGGCTAATCTCTTATTTTCCTGAGTTCTCTTCTTCTGTACCTTTTCCATCTCTAGTACACGTAGTTTTTGCCTCCCTACACCTTTGGGTGAACCAAGGACTCGTTCTGTTCTTCCCATTATTTCTGTTTCCCTTGGGAACAAACCTCTCCTCTGCCTCCTTGCATTTTGTTGCGAATAGTCCATCATTTTTTGTACTGTTTTCCTGTCAGCCCCCTCTCCCACTGAATGTCTTGAAGGAATTTCCCTCATGCCTGAGTAGTTCCCCCTTTTGTAGTTTGTTTTTTTCCCATCCTATTCTGTTGCTCTCTCCACTTGGAGCTCAACTATGTATTTCGAAGCACAGAACCACATGATCACTAGCTCCCGGGGGCCTTTCATACATGATATTCTCGATGTCGGGAATTACTCAAGCGAATAAAAGGCCCAGTCTTGCTGGTTCATCCTTTTCCTCTCTCTCTGGTAGTATCTTAACATGTTGATGCATGAGGTTTTCCAGTACCACATCCATCATCTTGGTTTCTCCATGTTTCAGGACCCCCAGGGGCTCCAGGTTTTCCCAGTCAATCTCCTTGTGATTGAAATCACCCTAACTAGTAACTTTGCCCCCCCCATGTGTGCTCCCCTGGCCCCTCGGCTAGTGTGTCGACCATTGCTCTGTTTCTCTCATCGTATTCTTCTTTTGGGCCCTCCTGCAGTTCTGTGGTGGGTTGTACATTACTGCAATTATCACCTTTATGTCCCTCAGACTGGATTGTTCCTACTAAGTAGTCCCTTTCGCCCGTGCCGTCCATTCCTTCCATTTTCTCAAACCCCCACTGGTTTTTATAAGCAGTGCAACTCCTCCTCCCCCTCCCTCCCTCTGTCTTTCCTGAGGATTTGATATCCGGATGGAAAGATTGAATCTGTTATTATTCGGGTTGAGTTTTGTTTCTGTGAGTGCTATTATGTCTGGGGATGTCCCCTTGATTCTTTCGTGCCACTCCTCATACTTATTTGTTATTCCATATGCATTTGTATACCACACCTTCCACTTCTTTTCTAAGATTGTGGTCTGGGAGGTGTATTCGGGTTGGGGAAGTGGGAGACCTGATAAGGAACTATGGGTGGTTGCTGTGGGGGGTGGAGTTTGTAATGCAGTGGGGGGGGGCATTGGATGGGGCCATAGGTGTTTTGGTTTAGAGTGTTGGTTGCACTGGGGTTGACCTGGTTGGGGGGGCTTCTATAGGAAGTTGTGAGGGAGGCTGTATTTGATCTTCCTGTGTCTGGGATCTCCTGCCTGTCTTCTCCGTCCCCTCTCTTTCCTCCTTTCCCCTTTTGTTCCATCTCTCTCAGTTTCTGCCTTTCTGATGGTGTTCTGTCGGGGTTCGAGATACACCTTCCTGTATCCCGGGCATGTCCCTTAATCGTGCTTTCTCCTGCAGGATCCTTTTTCCGAGTCGATTCTGCCTTGAAGGTTACTTTTCACTGGCCGGGTTCTTTTTTTTACAAACCCCCCTATTCTCCGAAAATTTTCAGCTGGGTCATGTCGTCTTCTCCTATTGCTTTCATGATGCTTTCAATTGCTTTTTTTCCCTTGTTTTCTTGCTTCATATGTTTACCTTTCAACTTCCTGGAGCCCATACAAAAAGACTGACCTCCCCCTTTTCATTCTCCCACTGCATATCCCTGTGTATCCCCTCTTTTCAATTTGATTTCCTCCATTTCAGCTTTCCTTTCTTCAGTTTCACTAGCTAATGTACTTGGGCTCAGTGGCCTGTCATTTTCCCTTCTCGGCTTTCCCTGGGCTCTGCGTGGTCTGTTTGGGCCTCCACATATAGCTTTGTCTTTCATTTACTACAGTCTCCACTGACTGAGCTTCTACATGCAGTTTTGCTCCTTCTCTCGGTACTTTCCCCTTATTTGTGACTGAGGTAGCAGTCTCTGTTGTCAATCCCAAAATGTTCTTTAGTTCTTTAGGCTGTTTCAGATTTTTCAGTTCCTCTTCTAAACTCTGTATCCTGGCCTTTGCTGCTTTGAAATTTCACCCTCCCACTTCCCGCTTTCCATGTCTATCCTCTTTTCCCTTCTCATGTAAGTTCTTCTAGTTTCTTTCCCTTTCATGTTCCTTTTTTGTGACTCTGCTGCCCAATCTTCCTTTGCAGTTTCCCCCCCTGTCCCTTGGTTTTTCTTTTTGCTCTATGGCAACCCATTTTTTTTATCCTGATTGCCTCAGAGTGGGAAACCTATGTAATTCTGTGTGTTAGTTAGTATTGTGTATGTCAGAGTGCGGGGGGGGAGGTAGAGGAGGAACTCTGGCCATGTGGGGAGTGGGAAGGAGGGAGAAGCCCAAATGGGTGAGTGGGAGAGGGGAGGGGGGAAGGAGGGAGAGGTGGGAAGGGGGGGGGTGATAGAGGGAGGGGAGGTATCAGGTGAAGGAGTGAGATGTCAGTGGGGGAGGGGGGAATGTATGGTGAGTCTGGCAATGTGTGGTGTGTGTGTGTGTGTGTTTTTGTGTGTGTGTGTTGTGTGTGTGGTGTTGTGGTTGTATGTTGGGGGTGTGTGGGGTGTGTGTGTGTGTTTGTGTGTGTGTTGGGGTTGTGTGGGGTGTGTTATGGTGTGTGTTGTGTGTGTGTGTTGTGTGTGTGTGTGTGGTGTGTGTGTGTTGGTGTGTTGTTGTCTTGTGACGTGACCACAACCCTCCTGGGACTTGACCCTTGCACCGTCTACAAAGTTGCCCTTAAAAGCTTGTCCGCCACCTAGCTTGTAGTAATACTCGCCTTGTGTGTGTGTGTGTCTTGATTTAAGTATCAATTATTGCTGGTTATTATCCTGTTCCATGTTCACGTTGGGAGAGGAATTCCTAGCTTCCTAAGTATTCTTACTGCTAATAACTACTGGAATTAATACTACTCTACTCCTCATTGGAATCTACCTTCTCACACTCGTCAACACTATATTCACTATGTCTATGCTATTTCTATTCTAATTCTGGTAATAGCTTGCAGGGGGTGAGTGACCAGTATCAAAAAGTATGCAAGGCCAGCCAGGGCCGTCAACATGCAAACCACAAATAGGCGAATGAAACTTGCGCTCAATGGTGCGGTGACAAATTGCCAGCTGCTGATGACGAAGTCGTCGTACGTAGGCCTTAAATCCCTATTTTGGAGATCCTTTTACCCGTGATGTTTCTAACCATATATTCTCATACATCCCGCTTCCTCATCGATTTCAATCTTCACTGATGATAGTATACACTTCACATTATTACACTTCACTTTATATGTATAATGGCACACAAATTGTCGTGACGTCACTTCTTCAGGTCTACCGCTGCCCAAAGTGGCAACAGTGCCCAAGACCCCCAACGGTTTGCACTTTGAAATATTTTTATTTCAGTTTTCTCTCCACTTTTTTAACTAATAACTTTAATTATCACTCTAGTATTGTTCAATGACGTTCCACTACCACTATTACCGCTAGCTGTTATTGCACGCCTTACAACGCTAAGGTTCTCAGAGCCTTGTTACCCACGTCTGCACCCCACGGACCCATGCATGTGTGTGTGTGTGTGTGTGTGTGTGTGTGTAAGTGTGTGTATGTGTGTGTGTGTATGTTTGTGTGTGTGTGTGTATGTGTATGTGTATGTGTGTGAGTACTCACCTATTTGTACTCACCTATTTGTGGTTGCAGGGGTCGAGTCCTAGCTCCTGGCCCCGCCTCTTCATCGGTTGCTACTAGGCCCTCTCTCTCCCCGCTCCATGAGCTATTATCAAACCTCGTCTTAAACTGTGTATGGTTCCTGCCTCCACTACGTCATTTTCTAGGCTATTCACTGCCTTACAACTCTATGACTGAAGAAATACTTCCTACTAACTCTCTGACTCATTTGTGTCTTCAACTTCCAATTGTGGCCTCTTGTTTCTGTGTCCCCTCCCTGGAACATCCTGTCTTTGTCCACCTTGTCTATTCCATGCAGTATTTTATATGTCGTTATCATGTCTCCCCTGACCCTCCTGTCCCCCAGTGTGGTCAGGCCGATTTCCCTTAATTTTTCTTCATAGGACATTCCCCTTAGCTCTGGAACACTAACCTTGTCGCAAACCTTTGTACTTTCTCTAGTTTCTTGACGTGCTTTATCAAGTGCGGGTTCCAAACAGGTGCTGCATACTCCAGTATGGGCCTGACATACACGGTGTACAGTGTCTTGAATGATTCCTTACTAAGGTATCGGAATGCTGTTCTCAGGTTTGCAGGCGCCCATATGCTGCAGCAGTTATCTGATTGATGTGTGCTTCCGGAGACATGCTCGGTGTTATACTCACCCCAAGATCTTTCTCCTTGAGTGAGGGTTTTCAGTCTTTGGCCACCTAGCCTATACTCTGTCTGTGGTCTTCTGTGCCCTTCCCCTATCTTCATGACTTTGCATTTGGCAGGATTAAATTCGAGAAGCCATTTGCTGGACCAGGTGTCCAGTCTGTCCAGGTCTCTTTGAAGTCCTGCCTGGTCCTCATCAGATTTAATTCTCCTCATTAACTTCACATCATCTGCAAACAGGGACACTTCTGAGTCTAACCCTTCCGTCATGTCGTTCACATATACCAAAAATAGCACTGGTCCTAGGACCGACCCCTGTGGGACCCCGCTCGTCACAGGTGTGTGTATGTGTGTGTGTGTGTGTGTGTGTGTGTGTGTGTGTGTGTGTGTGTGCATGTGTGTGTGTGGTGTTGTGTGTGTGTGTGTGTGTACTCACCTAGTTGTACTCACCTAGTTGAGGTTGAAGGGGTCGAGTCCAAGCTCCTGGCCCCGCCTCTTCACTGGTCGCTACTAGGTCACTCTCCCTGAACCATGAGCTTTATCGTACCTCTGCTTAAAGCTATGTATGGATCCTGCCTCCACTACATCGCTTCCTAAACTATTCCAATTCCTGACTACTCTGTGGCTGAAGAAATACTTCCTAACAACCCTGTGATTCATCTGTGTCTTCATCTTCCAACTGTGTCCCCATGATGCTGTGTCCAGTCTCTGGAACATCCTGTCTTTGTCCACCTTGTCAATTCCTCTCAGTATTTTGTAAGTCGTTATCATGTCCCCCCTATCTCTCCTGTCCTCCAGTGTCGTCAGGTTGATTTCCCTTTACCTCTCCTCGTAGGACATACCTCTTAGCTCTGGGACTAGTCTTGTTGCAAACATGTGCACTTTCTCTAGTTTCTTTACATGCTTGGCTAGGTGTAGGTTCCAAACTGGTGCCGCATACTCCAATATGGGCCTAACGTACACGGTGTACAGGGTCCTGAACGATTCCTTATTAAGATGTCGGAATGCTGTTCTTAGGTTTGCAAGGCGCCCATATGCTGCAGCAGTTATTTGATTGATGTGCGCTTCAAGAGATGTGCCTGGTGCTATGCTCACCCCCAAGATCTTTTTTCCCTTTAGTGAGGTTTGTAGTCTCTGGTCCCCTAGACTGTACTCCGTCTGCGGTCTTCCTTGCCCTTCCCCAATCTTCATGACTTTGCACTTGGTGGGATTGAACTCCATGAGCCAATTGCTGGACCAGGTATGCAACCTGTCCAGATCCCTATGTAGTTCTGCCTGGTCTTCGATCGAATGAATTCTTCTTATCAACTTCACGTCATTTGCAAACAGGGACACCTCGGAGTTTATTCCTTCCGTCATGTCGTTCACAAATACCAGAAACAGCACTGGTCCTAGGACTGAGCCCTGTGGGACCCCGCTGGTCACAGGTGCCCACTCTGACACCTCGCCACGTTCCATTACTCGCTGCTGTCTTCCTGACAAGTATTCCTTGATTCATTGTAGTGCCTTCCTGTTATCCCTGTTTGGTCCTCCGTTTTTGCTCTAATCTCTTGTGTGGGGGGTACTGTGTCAAACGCCTTCTTGCAGTCCAAGAAGATGCATCCACCCCCCCTCTCTCTCTTGTCTTACTGCTGTCACCTTGTCATAGAACTCCAGTAGGTTTGTGACACAGGATTTCCCATCCTGAAACCATGTTGGCTGCTGTTGATGAGATCATTCCTTTCTAGGTGTTCCACCACTCTTCTCCTGATAATCTTCTCATGACTTTGCATACTATACATGTCAGTGACACTGGTCTGTAGTTTAGTGCTTCATGTCTGTCTCCTTTTTTAAAGATTGGGACTACATTTGCTGTCTTCCATGCCTCAGGCAATCTCCCTGTTTCGATAGATGTATTGAATATTGTTGTTATGGGTACACATAGCGCCTCTGCTCCCTCTCTCAATACCCATGGGGAGATGTTATCTGGCCCATTGCCTTTGAGGTATCTAGCTCACTCAGAAGCCTCTTCACTTCTTCCTCGGTTGTGTGCACTGTGTCCAGCACATGGTGGTGTGCCCCACCTCTCCGTCTTTCTGGAGCCCCTTCTGTCTCCTCTGTGAACACTTCTTTGATCTCTTGTTGAGTTCCTCACATACTTCACGGTCATTTCTTGTTGTCTCTCCTCCTTCCTTCCTTAGCCTGATTACCTGGTCCTTGACTGTTGTTTTCCTCCTGATGTGGCTGTATAACAGCTTCGGGTCAGATTTGGTTTTCGCTGCTATGTCGTTTTCATATTGTCGTTGGGCCTCCCTTCTTATCTGTGCATATTCGTTTCTGGCTCTACGACTGTTCTCCTTATTCTCCTGGGTCCTTTGCCTTCTATATTTCTTCCATTCCCTAACACACTTGGTTTTTGCCTCCTTGCACCTTTGGGTAAACCATGGGCTCATCCTGGCTTTTTCATTATTCCTGTTTCCCTTGGGTACAAACCTCTCCTCAGCCTCCTTGCACATTGTTGCTACATATTCCATCATCTCATTAACTGGCTTCCCTGCCAGTTCTCTGCCCCACTGAACCTCGTTGAGGAAGTTCCTCATTCCCGTGTAGTCCCCTTTCTTGTAGTTTGGTTTCATTCGTCCTGGCCTTCCTGCTTCTCCCTCCACTTGTAGCTCTACTGTGTATTTGAAGCTCAAAACCACATGATCGTGGCCCCAAGGGGTCTTTCATATGTGATGTCCTCAATATCTGTGTGTGTATGTGTGTGTGTGTGTGTGTGTGTGTGTGTGTGTGTGTGTGTGTGTGCGTGCGTGTGTGTGTGTGTGTGTGTGTGTGTGTGTTTGTGTGTATGTGAGTGTGTGTGTGGGTGTGTGTGTGTGTGTGTGTGTGTGTGTGTGTGTGTGTGTGTGTGTGTGTGTGTGTGGTGTGTGTGTGTGTGTACTCACCTAGTTGTGGTTACAGGGGTCCAGTGACAGCTCCTAGCCCGGCTCATTCTTTTTAGGTGCTCCACCTCTCTTCTCCCGATAATCCTCTCCATGAATTTGCATACCATACATGTCAGTGACACTGGTCTGTAGTTTAATGCTTCGTGTCTATCTCCTTTTTTTAAAAGTAGGGACTACATTTGCTGTCTTCCATACCGCAGGTAGTCGCCCTGTTTAAGTAGATGTATTGAAGATTGTTGTTAGTGGTACACAGAGCGCCTCTGCTCCCTCTATCAGGACCCATGGAGAGATGTTATCTGGCCCCATCGTTATTGACGTATCTGGCTCGCTTAGCATCCTCTTTACCTCCTCCTTGGTTGTATGTATTGTGTCCAGTACTTAATGGTGAACCCCACCTCTCCCTCTTTCTGGAGTCCCTTCTGTCCCCTGTGTGAATACTTCTTTTAATTTCATGTTGAGCTCCTCACAATCTTCTCTGTCATTTCTTGTGATCTCCCCTCCTTCCTTCGTCAGCCTGATTACCTGATCCTTGTTGTTTTCCTCCTGATGTGGCTGTACAACAGCTTTGGGTCAGATTTGGCTTTCACTATGTCAATTGCGTATTGTCGTTGGGCCTCGTTCCTTACCTGAGCATATTCATTTCTGGCTCTACGACTGCTCTCCTTATTCTCCTAGGTCCTTTTGCCTTCTATACTTCTTCCATTCTCTAGCACACTTGGTTTTGGCCTCCAGGTTTTCTCGTTATTTTTGTTTCCCTTGGGTACAGACCTCTCCTTAGCTTCTTTGCATATTGTTGTCACAATCCATCATCTCATTTACTGTTCTTCCTGCCAGTTCTCTGTGGCACTGAACCTTGTGCAGGAAATTCCTCATGCCTGTGAAGTCCCCTCTCTTGTAGTTTGGCTGCATTCGTCCTGCCCTTCCTGTTTTCCTCTCCACTTGTAACTCTTCTATGTATTCAGAGCTCAGAACTATGTGGTCACTGACCCCGAGGGGGTCTTTCATATGATATGTTCTAAATATCAGCACTACTCATGGGTAATACTAGGTCCAGTCTTGCTGGTTCGTCCTCTCCTCTCTCTCTGGCAGAGTTCCTTACTTGTTGGTACATAAGGTTTTCCAGTACCACCTCCATGTTTCTGGGCCCTCATGTGGCTCGAGGTTTCCCCAGTCAGTTTCTTTGTGACTTAAGTCACCCACAATCAGTAGTTTTGCCCTGCTCACATGGGCCCTTCTGGCCACTTCAGTCAACCATCGCTCTGTTAGTCTCATCATATTCTTGCCTTCTCTCCTGCTATTCTGTGGTGGGTTATACATCACTCCAATTACCACCTGGGATCTCCAGACTGAAGTGTTCCTATTATGTAGTCTCTTGCTTCTCCTTTGTCTCCTCTCTCCAGCTCCTCAAAATTCCATTGGTTTTCAATGAGCAGTGCCACTCCTCCTCCCCTTCTGTTCCCTCTGTCTTTCCCAGGATCTGGTATCCAGTTGGAAACATGGTATCTGTTATTATTCCTGTAAGCTTGATGTCGGTGAGAGCTTTAACGTCTGGTGATGCCTCTTTGATTCTTTAATGCCTCTCCTCCCACTTATTCATTATTCCATCAGTGTTGGTGTACCATACCTTCAGTTTCCTCTCCAACACTGTATTCTGGGGATTTGTAGGGTTTGGGGGAGAGGGGAGACCTGGCAGGGTGCTGTGGGATTCTAATGCAAACTGTGGGGTGGGGGCTGTGAGTGTGGAGTGTGGTTTGTATTAGAATAGTGTTTGACCGTGGGGTTCTGAGGGTGGTTTTGTGGGTGTTTGTGCTTGTTGCTCCATCCAGCTCTAGTTGTCCCCTGCTGACTCTGTCCTTGTTTCTCTTTCTAGCCCTTTTCGTTTCTCTGTCCTCTCCCTCAGCTGCTGTCATTCCGTTCTTGTTCTGTTGCAGTCTAGGAATGCCCTCCTATATGTTGAGTCATTCAGCTGTGGTTTCTCCTGCAGGATCCTGTTCCTCATTGTTTCGGTCTTGAGAATCAATTTGACTGGCTGATTTCTCCCCTTCAAGTACCCCCCTATTCTCTGAAAATTTACTATCCTAGTCAAGTCCTCCTCACCTATGTGTTTGATGATATTTTCATTCTCTTGTTTTTCTTTCTGCCTTCTTTCATTGTATGTCCTGAAGGCCATGAATAAAGACTGTGTGTGTGCATTTACTTATTTATATTCGTCTATGTGTGGTTGCAGGGATTGAATCATAGCTCCTGGAACTGCTTCTTTGCTAGTCGCTACTAGGTCCACAGTCTGAATGCTCCAAGAGCTTTATTGTACCTCTTCTTAAAGATATGTATGGATCCTGCCTCCACTACATCACTTTCCAGACTGTTCCACTTCCTGACACCTCTATGACTGAAGAAGTACATCCTAACATCCCTGTGACTCATCTGAATTTTTATCTTCCAGTTGTGACCTATTGTTTTTGTGTCCCTTCTCTGAAACATTCTGTCCCTATCCATCTTGTCAATTCCTCTCAGTATTTTAAAGGGCATTATCCTGTCCTCCAGTGTCATCAGGCTGAGTTCCCATAACCTCTCCTCGTAGGACATACCCCTTAGTCTCCAGGACTAGACTTTCTCTAATTTCTTGATGTGTTTCACCAGGTATGGGTTTAATACTGGTGCTGAATACTCCAATATTTGCCTGATGTACATGTTGTACAGTGTCATAAATGACTCCTTGCTTAGATGTCAAAATGCTATTCTCAGGTTTGCAAGGCACCCATAAGCTGCAGCAGTTATTTGGTTGATGTGCACCTCAGGAGATGTGCTCAGTATGATGTTCACCCCAAGTTCCTTTTCTTTGAATGAGTTTTGCACCCTTTGACCTCCTAGGCTCTACTCCATCTGCGGTCTTCTTTTTCTTTCCCCAATCTTCATAACTTTGCACTTGGTGGGGTTAAACTCCAGGAGCCATTTTCTGAAGTTTGGCTTCTCCCATCATTCTCGTACTGATACCCTCGCCATTGTTAATTTTACTATATATTCTAAACTCAGGGCCATGAGATCACTAGCCCCTAGAGGCCTTTTATGTTTGATATCCCCTATGTCTGAACTGTTCAAGGTGAATACGAGGTACAGCCTTGCTGGTTCATCTTCTCGTCTCTTTCCGGTTATGTCCCTAACATGTTGGTGCATGAAGTTTTCCAGCACAGCCTCCAGTATCTTGGCCCTCCACATCTCTGGTCCCTCACATGGCTCCAGATTTTCCGAGTCATTCTCCATATGGTTGAAATTCCCCATGATGACTAACTTTGCCCTGCTCATATGGGCCCTTCTGCCCACCTCAGCTAGTGTGTCTTCCATTGCTCTGTTGCTCTCGTCATATTCCTGTCTTGATCTGCTGTTCAGTAGCAGGTGGTACATCACTATTATCATCAATTTTGGACCCCAGTTTGAAGTGTTCCTATTATGTAGTTATCCACTACACCTATGACTAGTTCTCCCCCTCTCCTCAAAACTCCAAGTTGTTCTAATGAGCAGTGCAACTCCTCCTCCCCCCTCTGTTTTCCCCTGTCTTTCCTCAGGATCCGATATATCCAGGTGGGAAAATTGCATCTGTTTTCACTCATTTGAGCTTTGTCTCTGTGAGTACTATGATGTCTGTGGATGCATCAATGATTCTTTCCTGCCACTCTTCACTCTTATTTGTTATTCTGTGTCTGCATTAGTGCACCATACCTCCAGCTTCCTTTCTAGAACTATATTATGGTGGGCGTGAGGGTTTGTTGCAAGCTAAGGGTGTGGCAGGCAAGTCTGGATATTATGGTAGGCAGTTATTATAGTATTAGTGATGGCAGTGGGCATGAAGCGTGGTTTGGTTCTAGTTATTGTGTTCGGTTGATGTGGTTGAGGGGATGCTGTGGGTGGTTCTGTGGACAGTTGTGTTTGGGATCCTCTCCAAGATACGATACTACGTGCCGCAAAATGCCCTTCTCACACTATACCACTCACTTATTTATCCATACCTCACCTATGCTATTTGTGCTTGGGGATCAACTGCAGCAACACACCTAAAGCCAATAATAACCCAACAAAAAGCTGCAGTAAGAATAATCACTAAATCCCATCCCTGGCAGCACACCCCCCCACTCTTCAAAGATCTAAACTTACTCCCAGTTCAGTACATCCACACTTACTACTGTGCAATCTATATCTACAGGGCCTTAAACTCTAATATCAACCTTGACCTAAAACGCTTTCTTGATAGTTGTGACAGAACCCACAGGCATAACACCAGACACAAACATCTCTACGACATTCCCCGTGTCCGACTAAACCTTTACAAAAATTCAGTGTATGTCAAAGGCCCTAAAATCTGGAATACCTACCTGAGAACTCTAGAACTGCAGACACATTCATCACCTTCAAAACTACCATTAGAAAACATCTTATCTCCCTGATACACCCCGTCAACTAACTACACGAATACCACCTGGTGGTTCACACTTACACTCGCTCACTCATTTGACCATAAACAGAAATATTAATCTCAGTCTTAAAATAATGAATCCTGTGATACTCCAATACTGAAACTATATACTGTGCCAAAACAAAAGCATTCACATTGCTAAACTCATAAACTAGTATTTAGTCACTTAGCCATAATACCAACTTACCTCATAATTTGTAATATTTTACAATTAAGAATAAAACTAAGTATGCCCGAAATGCCTAGCCATGCTAAGCGTTCTAGTGGTACACTCTGTAATCACAATTTTACTACATGTAAATCAAACAATAACCAAATTTCTGTAAACCCAGCATTGTAATCCTTATAGAGAATAAACTTTGAATTGAATTGAATTGAATTGAATTGTTTTCACTGAAGCTGTACTCCCTTGTCTGTCGGTACCTGCCCTGTCTCCCCTTCCTGCCTCTGACACCTTACTCTTTCTCTCAGTTCCCATTTTTTTGTGTTCTTTTGTGGTCGAGGTACACTCACTGGTATTTTTGGGAATCCTTTAAGTATGGTTTCCGCTGCAGGATCTTCTTTCATATCATATCGTTCTTAATCAGGCATAATCACAGACAACACTATAGACCACTACCCAACCTTTCTCATAACTAATCTGGGCAAACTGCCACAAGACATTACTAAAGTAACCTTTAGACTACATAACGAGACAGCAGTTAACAACTTTATAGCAGCTATGAATAACATCGATTGGCAAAATGAGCTCGAAACATATACAGATATGAATGAATGTATAAATAATTTTCTAAAAAAAGCCCAAAGCCTCTATAACAAACATTGACCCCAAAAACTAAACAGATCACAGCAAAGAGGCTGAATAATCCCTGGCTAACACCAAGCATCCTCAAATCCATTAACACAAAGCACAAATATGAAAAACAGTATAGAATGGGTCAAATAACTAAAGAGAACAGTCGAAAAGTTACTCGTCAGCACTTACCAGCCTGATAAGAAGATCTAAAAAATTGTATTATAAAAATAGACTACATAACATCAAAGGTGATATGAAAAAAACCTGGAAAACTCTATCTGAAATTCTTGGAAATAAAAAGTTATCCAAAAACAAAAGAAAATCAAACTAACAAAATCAGATGAACCCCAACTCACTCCTACTGAAACAGCAAATAGACTCAATGTTTTCTTCTCCACCATAGGTAAAAATCTAGCGAACAAAATACTAAGCGTAAACATCGGTCCATCAGACTACCTCACAGGTATCTACCCAAATACGCTATTCCTAGCTCCAACCAACCCCACTGAAGTTACACTCATCATAAACACTCTTAAAAACAAGGCAGGAGACATAAACAACTTGCCTGCTTTTATGTACAAAAAAGTTTCTCAAGTATTGTCACCAATTATTGCA
>NC_069451.1:2589454-2594454 GCF_026875155.1 Cherax quadricarinatus | reverse complement strand
GCACTCTCCTGTTGTCATGTGGGTGCCGCATTTTTTGGGATGGTCAAAGGTGCATGTCCCACCTGTTTTACCAGATATACCGTGTCTGCAATACCCAAGGCATAGTATTTACATAGACTGGAATTTTGTTTGCTAGATTTTTTTTTTTTTTTGTGGCTGCGTTCGCTGCTGGTGCATTTTCATGTTTCCCCTCTACCTACCGCCCCTGTATGTTCATCAGTGCTTCCACCAGTTTTTGCTGGTAATGTGTCAACACTGTTCCCTGAGGTATAATCTCCAGAGAAAGAGATTTTTTAATGCCAGGAAGAAAAAGAAACTGGCAGGAACAAACTCCCGAGTACAGTTATTCAGGCTAAAACGTTGTGTAGTTTTAAAAATAGGTTAGATAAATACATGAGTGGGTGTGGGTGGGTGTGAGTTGGACCTGACTAGCTTGTGCTGCTGGGTCTGGTGCAGTGCTCCATCCTTGATTGGAGATGATCAGACTGGGTGGGTCATTGGTCTAATCCGCGGGGGGACATGGACCTGCTCCGCATGGGTCAGTAGGCCTGTTGCAGTGTTCCTTCTTTCTTATGTTCTTATAAGAACATAAGAACATAAGAATGTAGGAACACTGCAGAAGGCCTACAGGCCCATACGAGGCAGGTCCTTATCAAAACGACATCTACCTAAAGCTACTTAAGAAACAACTCCCGCACCCCCCAACACCAATCAAACCCAGCCCCTCCCACTCATATATTTGTCCAGTCTCTTCTTAAAGCTACCCAAGGTCCTAGCCTCTATCACCCCACTGGGAAGACTGTTCCACGCATCTACAACTCTGTTAGAAAACCAGTACTTACCTATGTCCTTTCTAAATCTAAATTTATCCAACTTAAATCCATTATTCCTGGTTCTTACCTGGTTCGACACCCTCAGTACTTTATTAATGTCTCCCTTGTTTATGCCCGACATCCACTTATACACTTCAATGATATCTCCCCTCATTCTACGCCTCACCAGAGAGTGGAGATTTAAGGCTTTAAGTCTATCTTCATACGGGAGGTTCCTTACACAGTAAATCATTTTAGTCATTCTTCTCTGTATGTTCTCTAATGAGTCTATGTCCATCTGTAGTAAGGGGACCAAAATGACCCAGCAAAAATTAAATGAGGCCTCACTAGTGATGTATAGAGCTGTAAAAATAACTTTTGGACTTCTGTTACTTATACTTTTGAGATAAATCCAAGTAATCTGTTGGCCTTGTTGCCGCACACTGAGGCACTGCTGTCTTGGCTTTAGATTTCTGCTTACCATGACTCCCAAGTCATTTTCACATTCTGCATGACCAAGCTCTACTTAAACCTAGATTATAGCTTCGAGGGTTATTTTCATTACCAAGGGCAAGTACCTTACCTTATCACATTAAACTTCATCTGCCATTTCTCAGACCAAGACATTAATTTGTTCAAATCGTCCTGGAGTTCATTGATATCCTCCTCAGAGTGAATTACGGCTATCTTTGTATCATCAGCAAACTTACTCATGTCGTTTAGTAATCCCTTCATAAAGGTCATTAATGTAAATTATGAACAAGAGAGGGCCTAAAACTGATCCTTGTGGAACGCCACTAGTGACTAATCCCCATTCGATTTTTACTCCATTAATGGTAACTCTCTGCTTTCTATTGGAAAGCCATGCCTCAATCCAGCTAGAACTTTACCTCCCATGCCATGAGCTGCCACTTTTCTTAAGAGTCTCTTGTGAGGTACTCTGTCGAAGGCTTTACTAAATCCAAATAAACAATATCAATTCCTTATCACTGTCAACTGCCTCAAATGTTCTAAATTTAAGAACGTCAGTAATTTGGGCAGGCAGGAACGACCTCTCGTGAATCCATGCTGAGATTTATTTATCAAATTATGCTCTTCAAGGGGGACTTCTGATAATGTCAGCTATAATTGATTCTAAAAACTTGCCCACTATAGATGTCAGGCTTATTGGACGGTAATTTGAAGGAGTGGACTTATCCCCTGATTTGAATATAGGAACCACATTAAACCATCTTCCACATCTCTGGCACAACACTGGTAAGGATGGACGCATTGAATTCACTCGTTAATGGCTGACTAAGCTCCATCTTGCATTCCTTAAGTACCTTGAAAACAACTCATCGGGTCCCGGGGACTTATTTTGTTTCAGTTTGTCTATCTGTTTAATAACCATGTCCCCCGTGACAGTAATATTAGTTAACTTAAATTCATCAGGAACTAAATAATTGTTAATTATTGGAATCTCATTTACATCTTCCCGTGTAAAAAACTGACAAAAAATGTCATTAAATAAAGGAACACATTTCCAGTTCATTACCCCTCAGCTGTCATTCCCAGATTTCAGAGGTCTACTTTTTCCTCACCCTTTGTCCTATACACTTGAAAGAACCCCTTTGGATTAGTCTTTGATTCATTAGCGACTCTAATTTCATAGTCACGTTTAGCCTTTCTAATCGCCCTTTTTACTTCTCTTTTAAGCTGAACATATTGGTCAGTAAAAGGGTTTAACTCTCCTCTTCTAATGCGCCTATAAATTCCCTTTTCTCCCCTAATAGAAAGCTTTAACCTCCTGTTAACCCATTTGGGATCGTTATTATTAGACCCAATTTCTCTCTGGGGAATGTTATACTCTGGCACTGTGTACATTATTAAGAAAACAATCATAAAAGCAGATCCCTTCATTTTAAGTATGATTTTCGTCAATAAAATCATTAGCTAGATTAACCCAATAAGATTAGACAGTGTTCCTATCCATTTATTCGCAGAACGAAAATCGGGTTTTTTATGTATTTCATTATTTTGCATTCCCTTTAAATGCTAAAGGTGTGGTTTTGTATATTGCGCCAAGCTCTTCAGTGACTCCGATTATTCCTAGGTTTTTTATTTGAAAAGACTGGGTCTACAAATTATCCCCCTGGTGGGTTCAGTTACACTCTGTTTTCGAAAACCCTGAACTTTTTTCCATAAGTCACTGGACTCTAGTTTTATGTCAAAGAATTCCAGTCATTTGGCTAAAGTTAAAGCCCCCAAATTTGACTACGTTACTTTTCCCAGAAGCCCAAAAAATTTGCCCCAAAGAAGTCTCCCTCTATCGTGACCAAGCCTGGAGGTCGGTAATTACACCTAAATTTTTTTTCTTGCCCCTCCACAACTCTAAAACAGACTCTGTTATGCCCATCTTTTTTTATCCCTTTTTTTATGCAAAAATTAATTTTTTTCTCAACATACAACAATCCCCCCCCCTTCCCCATTAACTCCCCACATTGAAAACTTAAATCCCTAAATATTACACCGAATCTTTTCCCACTCTTTAAATATACCACGTTTCATTTAATGAATGATATAAAATTTCCCCACACACGCTACCAAAACGTAGTTCATTAATTTTATTTCTTGCACTTCGCTTTTAGCAAAAAAATACCTCATATGTTTTTTCTCTGACATTTTTCCTATTCATCTTTGTTTTAAAATTTCTGAAATTATCAATACCCAGATTCTCCATGACAGTTATATTAGATTCTTTAAAATCAGGCATAAGTCAATATATCCATATCATTATTAAACATTTCTAAACCCTACCCCAATAAACCCAGTTTAAAGCCTAACAACCCCCTCAAATGAGTTAGCAAAAAACCCCCCACCCGCCCCGGGAAAATGAACCCCATCCCGGCATACATGTATTTTGGCATAAAGTTTCCAGTTGCAATGATGGGACTGCTTATCCTTCAGTGTTTATCCAGCCCCAATTAATACCAATTGCTCTGGACAACCCATTACCAACACCCTTCTTCAAAATGCCCCTATAACAGGGGGCCCCCCCCCCCTTTCCCAATCATGTCTATAGGTCCTGAACTTTCTAATAAAACCCACTTCTACCTTGCCTACATCATTGCCCAGCACTGAGGGAAATAATAGGGTTGATCCCCTTTCCGTTCATGAGTTGTCAAGCCGGTAACAATGTCCTCCATCCCCCCCCAGGGAAAACATACCTTTGTTCCTACTCCTTCCCTTTAAACAGAAGCCCTATCCATGTATCTAACCCCGGCTATCCCCCAAAAAAACAATATTTTACCTTTTCCCTTTTCGTTGTCGTGACGACCCAGTATAATCCATTCGTCGGGGAGCACCGAGAATGCGTTTGGGGGTTTCCACGGGGGTTTCCCCGCAGTCTCTTTTTCTTCATGTTTGGTTTTCCCTTCGTTTCTTGATCGTCAACTTCGTCGTCCCCTGCGTCCAGCCACGACCACGATCCCTTTTTTGACCGAGGACTCGAAACAGAGGACTACACAATCCCCTTGTTTTCCTCGGTCAATCGCCGTATCTCCACTTTGTGCCTTCAATTTTCCCTTTAAATTGTGGTAAAGTTCTCGATGGGGGGCTCTTTGGTTTAGTCCACGGGGGGAAACAAACATTCTTTACAAGTTAAGTACAGGTCGCACTCAAAGACAGGTCACCACTCAAGAGCACACAAACGGTCTTCACAGAGCTAAGTACACGTCACCACCAAAATACTAACCTCTGATCACTTTTGAGTGGGGGCACAGTCAGTGACCTCCACTCCAGAACAACAGACATTAGTGAGCAAATAAAGCCTCCCCACATACCCTCAATAGACATTCTTTTTGCAAATTACAGGGATAAAGCCCTCAAAAAACAAAAAATACCTCATTCTGTCGCAGAAACAACCCCAAAATAGACAATTTAACAAAAAAATGGATCCCCCAATATAAATTTTTCAATGCACAGAAAAAGGACATAGCAAGGGAGTGTTGGCCTGCCCCCCGTCACCCATTTGTTTTAGAACTACAGAAAACCACAATGATGTAGTTAAAAATTTTTGGGAGTAAAATACCAAAACCTTTTCATTGTGGTTACATACAAGGCCCCAGGACAACTTTCCCAACAATCAAAAAACAATCTCGAAAATTGACAACTGTCTGGAAAAATTTTCCCCCCCAGCCTTAAAAT
>NC_069451.1:2518725-2588954 GCF_026875155.1 Cherax quadricarinatus | reverse complement strand
AAAAAAAACTCACAGTGACAAATGCAATTTACCTTAAACCCATATATAGGTAAAATTTTTAAATGTAAACATGCACAGATAGAATATTTAGTGTATACCAACGACAGATGGCAAAGCAGAAGCCAGAGAGAGTGCACCATACTCAACCAGCAGGTAGGCAAGTCTGCCAGTACTTACCGCAAGTGAACCATGTTGTTTCAGCTTTGGTGGGCTTGCCTGTGATTTGTCAATGGACCAAGTTAATGATTTAATGACGGGTACCCTATCGATCGTTAAACCCTTAGCGCCCGGTTTCCTGGTTGGGAAACGGCCTATATGGGAGCATGACATACGCCGAATAAATTGTAGCATACTCTTTGCATGCCACACCTAACCCCAAAAGGGCTCTAATAGCCAGAACTAGGCCTCCACTTCCATGGGTAGCGTGTCGCCATGGCTCAACTTTTCTCGAGACTCAAAGTTAAACTATATCCTAGAGCGAGGCAGCAGATCAGTAGAGCTAATGTTGGTTCAAGACACATGAGGATGACAGCAGAAAGTCCCTTCATTATAAAAGAGCCCCATCAACATCATTAAGAAACATTTATGAAGGAGGAAAAAGAACTAAGCTACCTATATTGTCCCTAACACATCCTAACCTAAACTAAACATGGAAAAGTAAATTGACCAGCCCATTTTTTGTCTTTACTGGCAATATGTACAACTCTAATGTCCATCTCATCAGACGTGTGCAGTGGTTTTTCATGGAGTTGAGGTAGACAAGTGGGTTGTGATCACTGTAGACTGTGACCATTTGGGATGACTGCCCCACGTAGACCTCGAAATGTTCCAATGCAAGTATCAGAGCTAGGGCTTCTTTCTCTATAGTAGGCCCTTTGGTGAGGTTGATACCTAGCAGAGAAGTATGCGACAGGCTGCAGGCACTCTTCCCCAGATTTTTGTAGTACTGCTCCTACCCCGACTCACATGCATCAACCTGTAACACAAAAGGTTTTGAAAATTCGGAAGACAGGAGAATGGGTGCAGTACAAAGTAACCTTTTGGCTTTATTCAATGCTTGATAACACTCTGGGGTCCAATGAAATTTTTGTTTCTGACTGGTAAGTGAGGTTAGGGGGGCTACAGCGTCTGCAAAGTTCTTACAGAATCATCTATAGAAACCTTCCATCTCTTAGAAATGCTGGAGGGACTTTCTATTATAATGGTACTGGGTAATTCTTAATGGCAAGAATTTTAGCAAACTTAGGGGCAACTTTACCACTACCTACTTCATTTTCCCAAAAAGCAGTAGAAGACTGGCCAAAGGATGACTTCTATAGATTTACAGCTAACTGAAAACTCCTAAACTTCTCAAAGAGATCTTTAAGTCAGGAAGCATTCTTGTCCCACATATCGGAAACTACTACTATATCATCCAGATAACCTGCCATGCTTTCAAGTCCTTTAATAGCCTGTTGAATGAGCTTCTGGAACGTTGGTGGAGAGTTCTGCATTCCGAATGGGGTCACTATACTGATAGTGACCTCTTGGAATAATGAAGGAAGAGATTTCCTTCACCTTATCTGTCAAAGGGACCTGACAGTAACCTTTAAGGAGGTCTAGTTTGGAAACAAAAGTAACCTTACCCACAAAGTCCACTACGTCTTCCAAACGTGGCAGAGGGTAAGCATCTGGAATAGTGACCTCACTCACCTTATGGTAGTTTGTACACATTGAAAACTTCCCATCAGATTTCTTAACAAGGATGCAGAGTGAAGTACACAGATGGATGACTACTCCACTAAACAATGTTCTAACAGAAATGCTACATCCTCTTGAAGTAGCCTCTGTTTTTCAGTATTAGCTCTGTAGGGGGAGAGTTTAATTGGCTTAGTCTACATCATGATATCCCAGGTACATTGTTTGGGACATCCAAAAATATGTCAGGGTAAGTTTGTAAGCGGGCAGTTAAGCTGGGCAGTAAGGCTTTTTATTTGATTTTTAGTCAGCCCCACCATTAAAGGGCTAGGTGCTTGAGAGGACAGAATTAGGAAGCTAACTTTGAATTTCTGGAATGGCATGTAAAGAATCAGCAATGACAATCAGTAATGATTGTCCTCTACAGAGGCAGAGGACAATCATTACTGGAACTTTATGTGGGTTATTAAATATTTTGATCTGATTTATTTTGTAAATTTTACTTTTCGTGAAGGAGGGATGTTAATGTTGCAGTTTTATAACTAAAATGTAAACACCCTTTCTGGCAAGACAGTGACGGAGTGAATATTGATGAAAGTTTTTCCTTTTCGGGCCACCCTGCCTTGGTGGGAAACGGCCGGTGTAATAAATAAAAAAAAATAATTGGAAGTTCCCACATAATTTATATTAGAGATTTTACTTATGATTTGCATTGGTCCCATGAGTCTTGCTTTTAAGGTGTGGCCAGGTACAGGTTCCTGTACCATCACCTTGTTTCCTGGATTGAAGGAGCGAAACCTTGCCTTTCTGTCATACCTCTGTTTCAGAGTGTTTTGAGCAGATTTTAAGTTAGCCTTAGCCAACTGACAGGCCACCTGCAACTTTGAAGAAGGGTTGTAGAGTGCCATGCAGGTGTCTTCTCCCATCCATTCTTCCTTGAGCACTCGCAGAGGGCCTTGTACATTGTGCCCGCAGTTTAGCTCAAATGGACTGTACCCTGTTGATTCATGGACTATTTCTCTCATTGCAAACAACAACAGAAGAAGTAATTCATCATAGTCTGTAGAAAAATGCATGCAAAAGGTTCTCATCATTTAAAGCACCTGTGAGCACTTGCACTTTGCCGTACAATCTCCCCAGGTCACCTCAATGCTTGAACCTGTTTTTCAAATGCCTCGAAAAACTGTTCAGACTCAGACTCAACAAAGCGAGGTACTAACAGCACTGCCCCTTGCACACTAAAGTAGTCACCAACAGTCTACTTAAATTGCCTCCTCTCCTTCTCTCTATTTAACTCCTCTTTAGCAAATGCTCGCTGCTCTCTGGTTGTTTCGAGATTAAATTTAGCTAATTCAAGTGCCAACGAAGCTGACTCGCCCAAAGACAAACCTGGTGCACTACCTGCTTCACGAGACTGCTGGTCTGATTGCTCTGGTGTTAGCTCTCCCACATTATGAAGGAACCTAAGCGGAGATCTGCGATTAATAGCCCCTGTGGCGGGAGATACCTTAGTTTGGTGCGCCATAGTTGCTTCGTGAATTTATTAAAGATCGAAGATCGTTGGTGTTCTATGCCAATGGAATGAGCAATTCGCCAGCAACGAAGGTTTAGGAGAGTATACTTAAACACCAACCACCTTACCCTTGTTGGTGGCATAACCCACTATAAAATGCTGTTTGCAATGCACGCAACAATAGCAATAACACTGTACCACTTGCAGGATACACACACAGTAGCAAGACTGACAGGTAATACAAAAAGCAATAGTGATGCAGTCTGAACGATACCAAGATCAGCTCTAGCTCCAGCTCCAGCTCCCGATAGGGATCCCATATTATGAACACAGGTATATTATAGCCTGCGACCTGGTCGTAATAGGTTTTAAAGGGAAGCAAACAAACTCAGCAATAGTATGTAAGTTGTATTTCCTGCGCCAGGTATAATTTGCAAGATATATACATGTACAGCTATGTACAGAGGGCAAATAGTAAGTGTACCATATGGTGACAAGATAGCAAAAGCAGAAGCCAGAAAGAGTGCAGTGTATCAACCAGCAGCTCAAGCAAGTCTGACAATTCACTTGACACAAGTGAACCACGTTGCTTCAGCTTTGGCGGACTTGCCGGTGATTGGCCAATGAACCAATGTACTGATTTAATGATGGGTATCCTATGATCATTAAACCCTTAGCACCTGGTTTGTTGGTTAGGCAGCCTATATGGGAGTGTGGCATATGGTGAATAGATTGTAACATACTCTTTGCATGCCACACCTACCTAAATCAGCCTTAAAACATAGATCTATCAATTTGAACTAATTTTGCAGCTACCCAATGTTAATGTCGGGTGGAAGGATGTGTTCAGGGTCCCCACAACTGCAGCATCAAATTATTTACATCGAATCCAGTCATCGAATTCTTTGGTACCAATCAATTTTCACATCCTCCCCACCTGCAAAGGTAGATGCTAAGTCTAGATCAAGTTCATTTTCCACATGCCCCCACAGTGGGCCCTGGTCATGAACGCTATCTGACCACTCTTGTTGAGGAGACGCTGGTCTAACTTCGACTGTCCAGTTTCCATCGTGTGGACCACTAGGGGTAGAAGCTTGTCGGTTCCCACAGTTTTAACGCCTTTCATTTTAACTTTCTCCTCTCTCACATGTCTAGCCTTGTCTAAGTAGCTCTGTACTTTCCCAACCAGCAGCCCATATGCCCTGGTAGCCTTCCTTCCCACTGAAACGAAGTTCCCTGGGTTTATTGACAATCTATTTCCACTTTGAGGTGTCCCATAAAAGTGTTTTCCCAAAGTGGTTGAGTGTCCTTTACTTCTTGCTGGTTCGACTTACCTGGCGGTTCATCTTGTACTCCAATACTCACTTTAACTACTCCCTCTGCTATCATGGTTTCGGAATACACTGGTCTGCATTTGAAATGTTTTTAACTTTTATTCATGATTGCGTTCTTACATATTCTTGGGCTGCTGATTGTAAATATCTAAACCATTTTGAATAAACTACAAATTAATGATAAAAAATGTGAATATATAATAAATTGTTAATTTATTAAAATTAGGCAAGTAATCATGGAAAAGCACATTCTGTTAGTTTTAAGAACATATGAATTCCAGATCAACATGAATCAAATCAAATTATTTTATTAAAAAAATATGTTCCTAATGGTTAGCCTACATACTGAATCAAAGGAAGGAGGACCGCTTTGATTTTCGCTTGTGCTGTGCATCGAGACCATTACGTTTCAAAGACTAGCAGTAATCCACAATCATGCTGACATTCCATTTGCCCTGGTATCGAGTTTCCATAGTGCAAATATCCTGATGGAACCGCTCTCCTTGTTCCTCACTGTAGTCGCCACAATTGTTGGGAAAATAGTCAAGATGTGAGTGCAAAAAGTGCATCTTCACACTCATTCTAGACCTAAGTTGCTGGAAACTTGAAATCAGGTCTTGGATCATTTTTTTCATATTCTGGAGAACGCATGTTTCCCAGGAAGTTGTAGACAATCTGCTTGAATGAAAATCAGACATTCACCTCGACACCTGCTAATGCTTCATCAAAATGCTTGTCCTTCATCAATTGCTGAATCTGAGGGTCAACAAAGATTCCTGCCTTTAGCTTGCCTTCACTTATACGAGGAAACTTTGACTCCAGGTACTTGAAAGCAGTTCCATTCTTGTTCAAGGCCTTCACAAAATTTTTCATAACTCCTAATTTGATGTGGAGTGGTGGCAGCAAAATTTTCTTGGGGTCAATTAGTGGAACAGTTTTCACGTTGTGATTTCAGGGTGAGAAGCTGATTCTTGGTGGCCAGCCTTGTTGTTCATAGTGCTGGCTGTCTGCCCTACTATCCCAAAGACACAGAAACAGGGATACTTGGTGTATCCACCTTGAAGACTTAGTAGGAGAGCAATAACGTTTAAATCATCACAAATGAGAAAATTGTGATTCTGGTACTTGATTACAGATATTAGTGTCTGCATATTTGCGTAAGATTCTGACATTTGGACACTATGGCCAAATGGGACAGATGTAACATTTAAGTCGATAAGGTAAGCATTTTAATTGGTAATATACCACTTTCTCATTTACTTATGTTATACGAAAAGAGAAAAGTAACGTTTTCGTATAACTTGACAACCTGATGTGACAGAGATGAATAAAAAACCCAATGAATCACTATTTTCCATATATATATATATATATATATATATATATATATAATATATATATATATATAATATATATATATATATATATAACACGCTAGATAACAGGGATATCTTGCTACTCCAACTTACACTTTGGTCACACTTCACAGACATGCACATGCATAATATATATAAGATACATCTTGTTTTTCTCCTTTTTTCTAAATAGCTCTTGTTCTTCTTTATTCTGCTATTGTCCATGGGGAAGTGGAAAAGAATCTTTCCTCCGTATGCCATGCGTGTCGTATGAGGCGACTAAAATGCCGGGAGCAATGGGCTAGTAACCCCTTCTCCTGTAGACATTTACTAAAAAATAGAAGAAGAAAAACTTTATAAAACTGGGATGCTTGAATGTGCGCGGATGTAGTGCAGATGACAAGAAACAGATGATTGCTGATGTTAGGAATGAAAAGAGTTGGATGTCCTGGCCCTAAGGAAACAAAGCTGAAGGGGGTAGGGGAATTCGGAGGGGGAAATAAATGGGATTAAATCTGGAGTATCTGAGAGAGTTAGAGCAAAGGAGGGGTAGCAGTAATGTTAAATGATCAGTTATGGAAGGAAAAGAGAATATGAATGTGTAAATTCAAGAATTATGTGGATTAAAGTAAAGGTTGGATGCGAAAAGTGGGTCATAATAAGCGTGTAATGCACCTGGAGAAGAGAGGAATGTAGAGGAGAGAGAGAGATTTTGGAGAATGTTAAGTGAATGTATAGGACCTTTGAACCAAGTGAGAGAGTAATTGTGGTAGAGGACCTGAATGCTAAAGTAGGAGAAACTTTTAGAGAGTGAGTGGTAGGTAAGTGTGGTGGTGCCAGGTGTAAATGATAATGGGAGCCCTTTGATTGAACTTTGTATAGAAAGGGGTTTAGTTATATGGTAATACATATTTTAAGAAAAAGAGGATAAATAAGTATACAAATATATGATGTAGGGCGAAAAGACAGTAGTTTGTTGGATTATGTATTGGTAGATAAAAGACTGTTGATAGACTTCAGGATGTATATGTTTATAGAGGGGCCACATTTTATATCAGATCACTTCTAGTTGTAGCTACACTGAGAGTAAAAGGTAGATGGGATACAAGGAAATAGAAGCATCAGGGAAGAGAGAGGTGAAGGTTTATAAACTAAAAGAGGAGGCAGTTAGGGTAAGATATAAACAGCTATGGAGGATAGATGGGCTAATGAGAGCATAGGCAATGGGGTCGAAGAGGTAGGGGTAGGTTTAAAAATGTAGTGTTAGAGTGTTCAGCAGAAGTTTGTGGTTACAGGAAAAGGGGGTGCGGGGGGGAAGAGGAGCGATTGGTGGAATGATGATGTAAAGAGAGTAGTAAGGGAGAAAAAGTTAGCATATGAGAAGTTTTTACAAAGTAGAAGTGATGCAAGGAGGGAAGAGTATATGGAGAAAAAGAGAGAGGTTAAGAGAGTGGCGAAGCAATGTAAAAAGAGAGCAAATGAGAGAGTGGTTTAGATGTTATCAACAAATTTTGTTGAAAATAAGGAAAAGTTTTGGAGTGAGATTAACAAGTTAAGGAAGCCTAGAGAACAAATGGATTTGTCAGTTAAAAATAGGAGAGGAGAGTTATTAAATGGAGAGTTAGAGGTATTGGGAAGATAGAGGGAATATTTTGAGGAATTGTTAAATGTTGATGAAGATAGTGAAGCTGTGATTTCGTGTATAGGACAAGGAGGAATAACATCTTGTAGGAGTGAGAAAGAGCCAGTTGTGAGTGTGGGGGAAGTTCGTGAGGCAGTAGGTAAAATGAAAGGGGATAAGGCAGCCGGGATTGATGGATAAAGATAGAAATGTTAAAAGCAGGTGGGGATATAGTTTTGGAGTGGTTGGTGCAATTATTTAATAAATGTATGGAAGAGGGTAAGGAACCTAGGGATTGGCAGAGAGCATGCATAGTTTCCTTTGTATAAAAGGCAAAGGGGACAAAAGAGGGTGCAAAAATTATAGGGGATAAGTCTGTTGAGAATACCTGGTAAAGTGTATGGTAGAGTTATTATTGAAAGAATTAAGAGTAAGACGGAGAATAGGATAGCAGATGAACAAGGAGGCTTTAGGAAAGGTAGGGGGTGTGTGGACCAGGTGTTTACAGTGAAACATATAAGTGAACAGTATTTAGATAAGGCTAAAGAGGTTTTTATGGCATTTATGGATTTGGAAAAGGCGTATGACAGGGTGGATAGGGGGGCAATGTGGCAGATGTTGCAGGTGTATGGTGTAGGAGGTAGGTTACTGAAAGCAGTGAAGAGTTTTTACTAGGAACGAGAGGCTCAAGTTAGAGTATGTAGGAAAGAGGGAGATTATTTCCCAGTAAAAGTCGGGCAGGGTGGCCCGAAAAAGAAAAACTTTCACCATCATTCACTCCATCACTGTCTTGCCAGAAGGGTGCTTTACACTACAGTTTTTAAACTGCAACATTAACCCCCCTCCTTCAGAGTGCAGACACTGTACTTCCCATCTCCAGGACTCAAGTCCGGCCTGCCGGTTTCCCTGAATCCCTTCATAAATGTTACTTTGCTCACACTCCAACAGCACGTCAAGTATTAAAAACCATTTGTCTCCATTCACTCCTATCAAACACGCTCACGCATGCCCGCTGGAAGTCCAAGACCCTCGCACACAAAACCTCCTTTACCCCCTCCCTCCAACCTTTCCTAGGCCGACCCCTACCTCGCCTTCCTTCCACTGCAGACTGATACACTCTTGAAGTCATTCTGTTTCGCTCCATTCTCTCTACATGTCTGAACCACCTCAACAACCCTTCCTCAGCCCTCTGGACAACAGTTTTGGCAATCCTGCACCTCCTCCTAACTTCCAAACTACGAGTTCTCTGCATTATATTCACACCACACATCGCCCTCAGACATGACATTTCCACTGCCTCCAGCCTTCTCCTCGCTGCAACATTCATCACCCATGCTTCACACCCATATAAGAGCATTGGTAAAACTATACTCTCATACATTCCCCTCTTTGCCTCTAAGGACAAAGTTCTTTGTCTCCACAGACTCCTAAGTGCACCGCTCACCCTTTTCCCTCATCAATTCTATGATTCACCTCATCTTTCATAGACCCATCCGCTGACACATCCACTCCCAAATATCTGAATACATTCACCTCCTCCATACTCTCTCCCTCCAATCTGATATCCAGTCTTTCATCACCTAATCTTTTTGTTATCCTCGTAACCTTACTCTTTCCTGTATTCACTTTTAATTTTCATCTTTTGCATACGCTACCAAATTCATCCACCAACCTCTGCAACTTCTCTTCAGAATCTCCCAAGAGCACATTGTCATCAGCAAAGAGCAACTGTGACAACTCCCACTTTATGTGTGATTCTTTATCTTTTAACTCCACGCCTCTTGCCAAGACCCTCGCATTTACTTCTCTTACAACCCCATCTATAAATATATTAAATAACCACGGTGACATCACACATCCTTGTCTAAGGCCTACTTTTACTGGGAAATAAGCTCCCTCTTTCCTACATACTCTAACTTGAGCCTCACTATCCTCGTAAAAACTCTTTACTGCTTTCAGTAACCTACCTCCTACACCATACACCTGCAACATCTGCCACATTGCCCCCTATCCACCCTGTCATACGCCTTTTCCAAATTCATAAATGTCACAAAAACCTCTTTAGCCTTATCTAAATACTGTTCACTTATGTGTTTCACTGTAAACACCTGGTCCACACACCCCCTACCTTTCCTAAAGCCTCCTTGTTCATCTGCTATTCTATTCTCCGTCTTACTCTTAATTCTTTCAATAATAACTCTACCATACACTTTACCAGGTATACTCAACAGACTTATCCCCCTATATATATATATATATATATATATATATATATATATATATATATATATATATATATATACATATGCCATGCCATGCGCTGGCATGGCAAGACGTGTGGCGGGCTAGCTGCGGGATTTTCAATTATAACTCCGGATCAACGAGGCTGACCAGGTTAAGACTCAACAGGACTTATTGTGAATATCCTGGGAAGATTCCAGTGAAGCGAGAAGACATTTCAGTGCACCGTTTCAAGGTAAATTGTGGAAGTGTTGTGCAGTTTGTAAAGGTTGGTGAGTGGTGGTAGTGAGGAAAGCGGCCAGTGGAGGGTGGGGAGTACAAGGCCTCACTGGTATGAGTCCCCGGCCCAAGATTATCGTAATATAAACCCTCGAAAAGCCTTACAAAAACTGTATACCGCACCAGCACCATGTTCCAGTTAATTTTGTAAAGATTGGTCGATGCAGGGAAATTTTAGAGGCATATGTTAGGGGAAAACAATGTGAAATTAAATGTTAACGAGGGAGTGACCATCATGCACCCACCCCAGTCAGGGGGTGGGTGGGGGGGCGGGATGTGAACTGAGGGTAGGAACACTTTGGTTTTCAGCAGTGCCCATCCCACATTGTTATAGGGTACATGGGAAAAAAAATAAATTATGTGTTTTGTAAACAGTGTGAAAAATATATAGTGCGCAACCATTGTATTGTACTTCCGGGGTAACCCCACTCAACAACCCGCGCCTCCCCCACCAATTCCCAGGGGAAGTTTTTCGCTCCCCCTTTCCCCCCCTCAAACTCCACCAGGCCACCACGGTCAAGTTCATACCTTCCACGCACCAACCCACCCAGCATGTCAATTTCCCCTCCTTTGCTAGTCTACAGATGGATGCCCCAAACCGGAGGAAACAAGCAGCCAGGGAAAAAGGCACGGTTTGGGAATCTGGGAGGCAAGTGTCGGTCATGCTTACAGCTTCGTTGTCTCAACTCGAATGGTTTTCCTCCCCAAACACGGTAGTTGCCCTGGTTCAGGATGCCCCTGTGGAAAGTGATGATCCAGGCCACCTCAGGCACCTGAACCCTCTCCAACAATTTCATCTATCAGACAACTCTTGGAAGCAATTAAAGCAACAGGTACCAGGACACTCACACAATATTCCCAAAAGCAGAGCCGTCCACACGCAGCTGGGAAACTTACAGACCTCCTGAAAAAAGTAAACGATTGTCCACTATCTTAAATGCTCCCACCAACCATCAAGGTATTGGCACAACTTGGCTACTTTTTGGCAAAAATCAAGTCCGCTTAGCTTGTGCCGAAAGAAGGGGAAAGAAGGCTACCTCAATGATAATTAAAATCCTTAAGAGATTTTTCCTAGAGTTGGTAAGCTCATTCGCCTTCCCCGTCAACACAAAAAGGGAGAGGCAGAAACCCCCACTCACTCTACGACAGTGAAAAAGTCAGAGTCCACAGGTGAGCAAAGAAAATTGAAGAGGGCAACACAGTGGGGGCAATAAGAATTATTACCAGTGCAGATACAGTTGCTCCCAGGGATGCTGACACGGGCTGAAGCACTTAGAGGAAAGCACCCTAGCAAGGGAAACCAGTGGCTCCAACAGTTTCCCACACTCTGGTCCCCCGACTATGAACCATTGAATAGTGGAAGACCAGTCATTTTTACAAAGCAATAATTCATTCCCCATCTGGCTTGTGCTGGGGGTTTTACACTGAATAAGGCCACAGCATTTAAAGGGAAATGGTTCAATCCAGTTATTGGGGAAATTGATGAACAGCTGCTTTCAGAGATCACAATAGTTCCGACCATACAATTCCTTGGCTGGTCTGATCCCTGATGAAATTAGACCTTCTTTTTTGGGTGGCAACACTTTGTGTCACTTAAAAAGAAGGATGGGAAATGAATTCGGGCAATTGCAGTAGGCAACACTTGGTAACGCCGCTCTATCCAAAGCTGCTGTCCGAAGTTATCGTGCGACAGGCAGCCAAGATGCTTCATCCAAACCAACTTGGCCTTTGGGGTCTCTCAAGGAAGTGAAGCAGCGGTTCATGCAACAAGGGCGTATCATCCAACAACCTGCCTGAGGACAAATGCAGTGGTAAAATTAATTTTCAAGAATGCGTTCAATCTCCCTGAAAAGAGACGTGTATAGCAGCAGTACAAGAAAATTTCCCTGGTCTCTTCCTTTTGTTTTCAGCCGGGTATAGGCAAGGAATCAATGCCTTCTCTTTGGAGATCATGAAATTACATCATCATCGGAGGGTGTCCAACCAAGGGAGATCCTCCTTGCAACCATTCTCTTCTGTTATAGCAAGTATAGGGAAATCACAGTCAGACTGGACCAGCGGCTAAACATCTGGGTTCCTAGTATGGCACACTAGCAGGTACAAAAGAGTTCACCTCCTACATTACCTTACACAAGGTAATGACACGGGGACAGGAAAAAGGGTCCTCATCCTGAATCCATCCAAATGTGAAAATCCATCTCAGTGCATGTCAACAAGTGATAAATGCAGTTGAGATCAAAACTACCAGGAGCAGCAGTCATTGCCCCCACAAATAGTGTCTTGCTAGGAGCACCTCTGGGAAGCAATGCCATTTGACTACAATTCTCATGAAGAAAATGAAGGTTAAGGAGAATGGAACAACGAATAGGCAATCTTTTTTTAGGACACCCACATGCCTGTACCTCTCCACAAAGTGCTTGAGTCCTGCGCCAGGTTGACAATATTCCTAATATGTGCACCTTCATATGATAACCCTAATACTGCACGAATATGACAGTATTCTGAGGCAAGATTTTCTTACGAAAGTACTTAACCTTACTCTATAAGACGGTCAGTGGAACTAAGCGTACACTTCCAGTCAGACTAGGAAGGCATTGGTGTCCGCAAGTCATCACGATATGCGTTACCATGCTTTCTGTCCTCGTGTATTGCATCCAGAGAGCTTAGTTGGGGCGAAGCAGCGTTCTCCCCTGAACATCTTAGGGACAAGATAGGAGTCCTGGACCAAAAATTCATTGACGGAGCAATGATTTGGGATAATCTAACTGGCTCTGGAGCCCAGACCTGCTCCCCCCAACAACTACAACAAACAATCGCACTGGGAATGGTCCAATAACTGAAAAAATTGGCCTCAACAATGCTTCAGGTGTGTTCAGGAAGATAGAGCACGCCTCCTGGCAGTGAGAAAGGCCCCTCATGCTGGGACTTTCTGTTGGCTGTTCCCAACTCCAGCCTTGGCACACGTCTCGACCCACAGACCATCTGCCATCGGTGTTGCCCTTCGAACTTGCCGCCCCTATCTCCGCCGAACACAGTGTATTTGTGGCAGTGAAGCAGCAGACCGATTCGGGTACCAATGGTCTTGTGTGCCGTAAATCCGAAGGGAAAAATTGCAAGACATGAGGAGGTTAATAACATATCAAGAGAGCCTCACAACAGCTGGATGCCCAGCAGTACGGAGCCATACCCCAACTAATGCAGATCTGATGGCAAGCCAGAAAGCGTCCAGATGGTATCACCCTTCAAGCCTGGACAGATGGGTAGCAGGTGGTTGGGACCTATAACAAGTGCATCTACCTTGGCTGATACCTATCTCCAATACACCAGGAGGAAGGAGGGGCAGCTGCCAGCTTCAGGGAAGTCCCAAAAGTCTAGAAAATATGGGAAGACTTGCCCATCATTTTATATGTTTGTTCCTAGGCTTCAGAGACCCTTGGCTCATGGGGAAAGAGTGCATCTAAATTCCTAAGGAGCTGGGAAAAAGACCCATCAGGTAACTAGGGATCCCAGGGCAGCTAGTTTTTTTCTGTTCCAGCCGGCTCAGTGCGGGCCTTTTTCAAAGGGGTAATGCCTGCTGTATGTTTGGGCACACGCCCCAGCTCTGAGAGCTGGATTAGATTTTCGCCTAATAATCCGGTGATAACACACGTAACAACATTACCTGTAATCCACCTTTATATCAAAAATGTATCTCTTAAATCTTCTGTACCATATTATGTAATAAAATATTCTGTATTAGTAAAAAAAAAATAAATATGAAAAGATGATGGGGTGGTAGGGGAAGTGATATTCAAACGGCTTCAGGAAGAAAAATCCAAATATTATTCCTTGAAGCCTTTTTATCCACTTCTCTGAGGCTATGGTCCCACAATTTACACCAAGGTGGACCCCATTATATATATATATATATATAATATATATATATATATAAATATATATATATATATATATATATATAATATAATATATATATATTTATATATGTGGTAATATATCCAACTTGGGACCTTATAAGCCCAATACTTTCCTAATAAGTTCCCCTCTTTCTGGACAGTAATTTTTGCGCTCAAATCTAATCGGCTCCCTCCAGAATTCTAACATTTTTGACTGTGTCGGTGGTAATACCTTGATCTAGCAGCTTTACACTCAAGCTACTTCAAGTCGCGAAGCTGCTGCATCAAGGCCCTCTACAAGTTATACGCTTCTTCGATGTCCTACCTTATTTAACGTGACATCTACATCATCAAGTACTGGTGAGTCCTCACTTAATAGCCCTCCCAGTGCCATAAATTGAACAGTAAAACTCTGCTGGTGGCCCCAACTTGAAATTTAGCCGCCAGGCTTCTCTGTTATCATAGACCCTTCTGTGCTCCAGCGTCAAAGAATGACTGGAGTTGTTGTTCGGATCTCTTCCCCGTTCACAAACACCCTTCAGTGATAGTAGCTAAATCAGCACAACCTCTGTAACCCCACACGAAACTAGAGACTTATCGTCCACACTCATTACGTATTGGCTACCACTTAAGCACAACTACTCATTCTATCACACTATCAGAAACCAACTCCCTACTAGCCTGGGTTCCCTTTCATTTAAAGGGACAGTGCAGCATGATGCTTGCCTCGGCCGAAAATATAGAACTCCCAAAGATGTGCCTGGCAACCCTCTGTCCTCGTGTTCACACAACCACCTTAGCAAGAGCTCACTGTCCTTAGTGTCTGTTGTCTAACTGCTCATTGCTGCATAATAAACCACCTCACTAGTGTTTGTTCACCTGTACAGAACACGTATATTGTTTAGTACCCCGAGGCCTCTGAAGTTATGTTTAGAGGTTTTTTGTAACAAACACTTCTTGGCCACAGTATACTCCAACATTTCTTGCCACTTATAACTCCAAACATTCTGGCCACATATACTCCAAACATCTTGGTCAGTACAATGAACCAAACATTCATGGCCACAGCTACTCCAACATTCTTGGTCAAAGTACAACCAACATTCTTGGCCACAGTATACTCCCAACATTCTTGGTCAAAAGTACAAACCAACATTCTTGGCCACAGTATACTCCAACATTCTTGGTCAAAGTACAAACCAACATTCTTGGCCACAGTATACTCCAACATTCTTGGTCAAAGTACAAACCAACATTCTTGGCCACAGTATACTCCAACATTCTTGGTCAAAGTCAAACCAACTTCTTGCCCACAGTAACCCCAACATTTTTGGGTCAAAGTAAAAACCAAACTTTTTGGGCCACAGTATACCCCAACTTCTTGGAAAAGTAAAAACCAACTTCTTGGCCAAGTATACTCCAACATTTTTGGAAAAGTACAAACCAACATTTTTTGGCCATAGTATACTCCAACATTCTTGGTCAAAGTACAAACCAACATTCTTGGCCATAGTATACTCCAACATTCTTGGTCAAAGTACAAACCAATATTCTTGGCCATAGTATACTCCAACATTCTTGGTCAAAGTAAAAACCAACATTTTGTTATAGTACACCCCAAACATTTTTGGGCCAAGTAACCCCAAACTTTGTTGGATACCACACCCCAACTTTCTTGGTCATAGACACTCCAAATTTTTGGGTCATGTACATTCCAACTTTCTTCCCCCGTAGTACATCCAACATTCTTGGTCCAGTATACTCAACTCTTGACCACAGTATATCAAATTTTGCCACAGCAACTCCAACTTTTTGGGCCACAGCATACCCAACATTCTTGGCCACGTATACCCCAAACATTCTTGGCCAAGTATACTCCAACATTTTTGGCCACGTAACTCCCCTTTTTCTTGGCCACGTATACTCCAACATTCTTGGCCACGTATACTTCAAACATTTTGGCCACAGTAGCTCCAACATTTTTGGCCATAGTATACTCCAACATTCTTGGCCACAGTAAACTCCAACATTTTTGGCCACAGTATACTCCCACATTCTTGGCCACAGTATCCTCCAACATTCTTGGCCACAGTATACTTCAACATTCTTGGCCACAGTATGCTCCAACATTCTTGGCCTCAGTATACTCCAACATTCTTGGCCATAGTATACTCCAACATTCTTGGCCATAGTATACTCCAACATTCTTGGCCATAGTATACTCGAACATTCTTGGCCATAGTATACTCGAACATTCTTGGCTATAGTACACTCCAACATTCTTGGCCATAGTACACTCCAACATTCTTGGCCATAGTACAAACCAACATTCTTGGTCATAGTACCTCCAACATTCTTGGCCAAGATACTAAACTTTCTTGGTCATAGTACGCTCAACATTTTTTATAGACACTTCAACATTTTTGGGCCAGGTAACTCCAATATTCTTGGTCATAGTACCTCCAACATTTTTGGGACAAGACACTCCAACTTTTTGGCCATAGTATACCCAAAATTCTTGGCCCCATAATATACTCCAACATTCTTGGCCATAGTATACCCAACATTCTTGGCCTAGTATACCCCAATATTTTTGGGCCCATGGTATACCCAACTTCTTGGCCATAGTAAAAACTCCATTTTGGCCATGTATACTCGAACATTTTTGGCCATGTATACTCAACATTCTTGGCCATAATCCCCAACTTTCTTGGCCATAGAACTCCAACATTCTTGACCATAGTATACCAAACATTCTTGGTCATTTATACTCCAAAATTTTTGGGCCATAGTATACCCAACATTCTTGGCCATGTATTTCAAAATTATGGTATAGTATACTCCAGCATTCTTGGCCAAGTATACTCCAATATTTTTGGGCCATAGTATACTCCAAATTCTTGGCCATAATCTCGAACATTTTTGTATAGTAATCAAACATTTTTGGCCATAGTATCCCCCACCTTTCTTGGCCAAAATATACTCCAACTTCTTGGCCATAACACTCCAACTTTCTTGGCCATAGTACATCCAGTATTCTTGCCCATAGTATACCCCAACATTCTTCCCGTAATATACCCCAACATTTTTGGGCCATAGAAACCAAAACCTTTCTTGGCCTATACACCCCAGCTTTCTTTGACCAAGAAATTTCTCCAACATTTTTGGCCATAATATACTCCACATTCTTGGCCATAGAATACTCCAACATTTTTGGCCATAGACACTCCAACATTTTTGGGGCCTAGTCTTTCCCAAACATTCTTCCCCATTTTTAACCCCAACATTCTTGGCCATAGTACTCTCCAGATTCTTAACCCATAGTTACCCCAACATTTTTGGGCCATATACCCCCATTCTTGATCATAGTACACCCAAATTTTTGGGCCCCTAGTACACCCAACATTCTTGGCCATAGTACTCCCCAACATTCTAACCATAGTTACCCCCAACATTTTGGTCATACAACCCCAAACATTTTTGGCCATAGTACACTCCAACATTCTTGGCCTAGTATACCGAACTTTTGGGCCCCATAGTTTACACCACTTTGGCTAAGTAACACCACATTTTTGGCCAAGTTACCCCAAACATTCTTGGCCAATATACACCAAATTTCTGGCTATATATACACCACATTCTTGGCCATAGTATACTCCAACATTTTTGGGCCCATAGTATACCCCAACATTCTTGGCTAAGTATACACCAGCTTTCTTGGCCATAGAAATACCGAACATTTTTGGGCCCCAATATACACCAACATTCTTGGCTATGTATAACCAGCATTCTGGCCCATAGTCATCCAACATTCTTGCCATAGTATACCCCAAAAATTTCTTGGTTTAGTACACCCAACTTTCTTGGCCATAGTACCCCCCAACATTCTGGCCAAAGTACATTTCAACATTCTTGGCCATATTCACTCCAACATTTGTGATAGGGCTTTTTTTTTGTCTCCCAGAGTTTATAGTAATTTTTTTATTGTATTATAGGTTAGGGGTTCTCTCTCACTTGTTCAGTGAACACGAATGTTTCACCCCCCTCAGGATTTTGTATCGAAAAAATGGTTAGCCCAGTACTTCAATGTAATTCCTTATTGAGAAAACCCGGCTAATTTTTTTAAAAACTGCCTGGCTAACGACTTTTAAATTTCCCCCGTCATGCAAACTCTGAGGCTGTTTGTTAAACCATTAATTAAAATACAGAATTTCTCTAGGCTCCGACTGCTGTGACAGCGCCTTCTAAATCCAACGCGATACCATGGGGCTAGTTTATCATATTCCAAACATGTTTTCAATTGGTCCTTGGCTGTTGAAATTTGGCATCGGTGTTGGGTACCCTGCCGGGTTTTAAAGCGGGGTCGTCAATAATGCATTTTTGACCGCATCCAACAAATCAGACTGTTGTCTACCCCCGGCCTTAAAACTGATCCCAAACGTGATGTACTCTGTTAAGGTATCTTTATACTTGGGGGGAAATTTAATTGTGGTAACCTAGGCAATATAATTACTGTAGTCTAACTGCTTGTAACTCCAGCTGTATTGTGCCCTACCTGGCAGTTTGCCTTTAGCCTTCATTGATCATTTTCACCCTTGTATGACACGCTTCATTCTCTTTGGCAAATTTGTCCTGAGATTGCTTGTAAATGTCACTGGGCTTATTTTTTTCAATAGTTTATTGCTCATATAACAAGAAAAGCCGTCTCATAGCCCCCACTTTTATCATAACTTCAGACAGCCCCTTTTAAATCATTGCAAAAACTTTTAAAGCGTTTACTTCCTGATATGTTGGTGCTCCTTTTTAAGTGCCCTTTGATGCGGCTTACCCTTTTTAACCTCACTACACTGAAAGGAAACTCGCTTGATTTTATTCCACCCTGGTCATTTTTTTGTCCTAGTGGGGGAAATCTTTCTTCACACGGTAGGGGTCCGGGTTTTGATTTCCCGGCAAGGGTAAAAACATTGGGCGTGTTTTTTCCCTTCACCGATTGTCCATGTTCACCCCTCATAAAGTTGGTACTTGGGGGGTTTATGGACTGGTGTGGGTCGCATCCGGGACACTGCCCAATTTGCCCCAAAGCCTGCATAAAAAAGCGACTTTTTATATGTTATGTCATGATGCAGCTATGGTCTGTATACCTTGACATGTACTTATAGTAAATAAAGATATTTTATTTAACATTTTAATTCGTCGGCGTAAACTTGAATTAGCTCCCGCCACATCACACAGAGTTGGGGAAAACAATCGTCTCGATCTCTTCAATAAGTGATCAATTTTCATCATATACTGATTCGAAAATTGAATATTGAAAGTCGTCAGCCTTCAAACTTAACTGAAATGGTTTTGTATGAAGTTTACATACTGAATACGGGGCTTTAATATTTTTTAATTTATGCTTCATGCGTTCGACTGTAACATAGGGAGCAATTTTGTATTTCCCCCGGGGGTGGGAAAACCCCGGGTTTCTACCGGAATTTTTGGATTCTCGACCACAGTTTTTCGTGAAAGGAATCTGCTACCGTAAAAACTTCTCGTATTATAGGTAACACCGGAACAATATCATTACCTCCCAAAACAAAACTGTCGGGGGATGTGAATTGGGTTCCCGCCACTTTCCCTCGCGAAACTTTTTTAAAAATTTTAAAACTCTAACCCCCGGTGCTCTGAATATCTTTACAACCCGGGGTCTCTGGGAAGGAATTGTTAGTTGATGTGACCTACCAGCGCAGTTTCCTACATATATCGTTGTTAAAATACCTTAATCAGGGCTTTGTTTATAGGGGGAGAGTATACTTAACCCAGAAACTCATTTAAACCCTCCACTGATACTTACATACTTAAATCTATACACTGGGACAAGCCATAACCCTACACACTAATATGATCAAGAAAACAAAAAATTACATTACAAACCAGTCTTTAAACAAACTAAAATTCACTCTATTAGCACAGATAAAAGTTACAATGCTACTTGTTATCAACCCAACAAATACATAAAATTTGTGTGTGAAAGTAACTTGGCCTAACTGCGCCTAACTTGCCTAATTCATTGTAATCAGTTAGATGAGCTAAATCTAGCCTAAATTTTATAACTGTTGTGAAAAAATTTTGTGTGTAAATATTGTAAATATTCAAACTTACAAATTTGTTTAGCCTACTTATTACATCAGGGTAAATAGTTCAGTATACAAGTATCTTTAACCTATTTCTGGCTTGCTAATTACTGTAAATAACTTAACGTGTGTGTGTTAAAGTTTTGCCTTCCTAATTGTGTAAATCACCCAAATACAATCTTAGCAAAGTTAGACTAACTTCCCTGGGAAGTAACTGGGCTTTGCTTTTCAAGGCTTAAAAAGCAACTCCACAATCCACCTTTAAAGGGTCAATAAAGTAATCTATGTTGGAAAATTGTGGAAAGACCCTCCGGCGATCATGTTGAACAGATAAACAAGACTCCTCGATTCCGTTCTCACACACATCCCAGGACCTTGCCTGGTTTTGGCAAAACCTCGCTTCACCGCTGAGGGGTCCGGGGTTTGATTCCCGGCAAGGGGGAAAACATTTCGCGTGGTTCCTTACACCCGTTTCCATGTTCACCCATCAGAAAAAAAGGGGACCTGGGTGTTTGTCGATATCTGGGTCGTCCCGGAAAAAAATTGACCTAATTTTGACAGAAATGTTACATAAACAAACGGATTTTTATATATAGTATGGGCATTGATCTCAGCTAGGGCCCTAGGCCTAGTACATATACCTTTTATATGTAAATAGTAGAACCAAGACATTATTTATTTATAATCATCTATGTACAGGAAATTCCTTCCCCATACCGAACAAAACAAAAAACTTGATTGTGGAGTCGAAACAACTAGAAATCCCCTGATTCTACCCAGGCTACTTAGATTTCTAATGACTTTTCCCCCCCTTAAGATGCCAGGTGGACTGAAGGACTGATTCCTGCAAGTTGTTAAATATTATTAACCCAGGCCTACACCTTGAGGAACCCTAAATTCATGGGGGTTTCCCTAACTAACATGTATGTACACACAGGGATACTAACTTCTGGTCTAATATTCAATGGGTAGTTACTTTTACAATCTTAGCTGCTAATTTACCTTAGTGTGGTCTTCGGCCCTCTCCCAACCACAAGCAAACTATTCTGTGTTTCCCCCAGTAATTTTGTAAACCAGGTGGGATACTGAGCTTAGAGCTCCTAGTGAGTTGTTGTGGTCATGGAAGCTGATGCCAGAAGCGTGAGGGAGGGCCCTGCTTGCCTCTACTTCACCTTGCTTGTGCAAAGAGATGCTAGCTTTCACAATGTACCTAATCTCCTTACTTAATATAACATATTAATATCTAAGGCTGCGTTACTAACTCTAATATTATTTGCTAACAATTTAAACCTATCTATATCATCCTTAGAAAGTAGATCTACCATTATGAACTAGTCTTGCAGCTGCTCAGTGTTACTGACGGGTGGAACAATGTGTTCAGGGTCCCCACAACTGCGGCATCAAATTATTTACATTGAATCCGGCCGTGGAATTTTTTGGTACGAATAAATTCCCACATCAGTGTTTGCAGTCTTGAGGCAGTGTTAGTGACAATGGTACAATACTTGTGTAGTATATGCGTATTTGTTCACTTGAACGGCTCTCCTAGGCCACCATTTTCGGGGTTCGTTCTTGGGGTGAATAGTGAGGTAACAATAACACTAATAGGTAGACTGTTATGGTGCACTGGCGAACAAGATGGAGCCTGGCCTTCTTGTACGCCTGCCCCCGATCCTGGTAGGAATCTAACTAGGCCGAAGCCCTAAGCGGGCCTTCGGCCTAGTTACATTACAGTAACTGACAGAGCGCCCCACATAGAGGTGAATATATAAGTATATACTACACAAGTATAGTACCACTGACATAGGCAGTGGTACAATACTTGTACCACTTGAAGACAGTGTTGGCGGCCTTAAAGACATTGTTGGCATCATTGAAGACGATGTTGGCACCCTTGAAGACAGTGTTGGCACCCTTGAAGACAATGTTGGCAGCCTTGAAGACAGTATTGGCAGCCTTGAAGACAGTGTTGGCAGCCTTGAAGACAATGTTGGCAGTCTTGAAGACAGTGTTGGCAGCCTTGAAGACAGTGTTGGCAGCCTTGAAGACAGTGTTGGCAGACTTGAAGACAGTGTTGGCAGCCTTGAAGACAGTGTTGGCAGACTTGAAGACAATGTTGGCAGCCTTGACGACAGTGTTGGCAGCCTTGAAGGCAGTGTTGGCAGACTTGAAGACAATGTTGGCAGCCTTGAAGACAGTGTTGGCACCCTTGAAGACAGTGTTGGCACCATTGAAGACAATGTTTGCAGCCTTGAAGACAGTGTTGGCAGCCTTGAAGACAGTGTTGGCACCATTGAAGACAATGTTGGCAGATTTGAAGACAGTGTTGGCAGCCTTGAAGACAGTGTTGGCACCCTTGAAGACAGTGTTGGCACTCTTGAAGACAATGTTGACAGCCTTGAAGACAGTGTTGGCAGTCTTGAAGACAGTGTTGGCACCCTTGAAGACAGTATTGGCAGCCTTGAAGACAGTGTTGGCAGCCTTGAAAACAGTGTTGGCAGCCTTGAAGACAGTGTTGGCAGCCTTGAAGACAGTGTTGGAACCCTTGAAGACAGTGTTGGAACCCTTGAAGACAGTTTCTGGCAGCCTTGAAGACAATGTTGGCAGCCTTGAAGACAGTGTTGGCAGCCTTGAAGACAGTATTGGAAGCCTTGAAGACAATATTGGCAGCCTTGAAGACAGTGTTGGCAGCCTTGAAGACAATGTTGGCAGTCTTGAAGACAATGTTGGCAGCCTTGAAGACAATATTGGCAGCCTTGAAGACAGTGTTGGCAGCCTTGAAGACAATATTGGCAGCCTTGAAGACAATGTTGGCAGCCTTGAAGAGAATGTTGGCAGTCTTGAAGACAGTGTTGGCAGCCTTGAAGACAGTGTTGGCAGACTTGAAGACAGTGTTGGCAGCCTTGAAGACAGTGTTGGCAGACTTGAAGACAATGTTGGCAGCCTTGACGACAGTGTTGGCAGCCTTGAAGGCAGTGTTGGCAGACTTGAAGACAATGTTGGCAGCCTTGAAGACAGTGTTGCCACCCTTGAAGACAGTGTTGGCACCATTGAAGACAATGTTTGCAGCCTTGAAGACAGTGTTGGCAGCCTTGAAGACAGTGTTGGCACCATTGAAGACAATGTTGGCAGATTTGAAGACAGTGTTGGCAGCCTTGAAGACAGTGTTGGCACCCTTGAAGACAGTGTTGGCACTCTTGAAGACAATGTTGACAGCCTTGAAGACAGTGTTGGCAGTCTTGAAGACAGTGTTGGCACCCTTGAAGACAGTATTGGCAGCCTTGAAGACAGTGTTGGCAGCCTTGAAAACAGTGTTGGCAGCCTTGAAGACAGTGTTGGCAGCCTTGAAGACAGTGTTGGAACCCTTGAAGACAGTGTTGGAACCCTTGAAGACAGTGCTGGCAGCCTTGAAGACAATGTTGGCAGCCTTGAAGACAGTGTTGGCAGCCTTGAAGACAGTATTGGCAGCCTTGAAGACAATATTGGCAGCCTTGAAGACAGTGTTGGCAGCCTTGAAGACAATGTTGGCAGTCTTGAAGACAATGTTGGCAGCCTTGAAGACAATATTGGCAGCCTTGAAGACAGTGTTGGCAGCCTTGAAGACAATATTGGCAGCCTTGAAGACAATGTTGGCAGCCTTGAAGAGAATGTTGGCAGTCTTGAAGACAATGTTGGCAGCCTTGAAGACAGTGTTGGCAGCCTTGAAGACAGTGTTGGCAGCCTTGAAGACAATGTTGGCAGTCTTGAAGACAATGTTGGCAGCCTTGAAGACAATGTTGGCAGCCTTGAAGCATGTTGGCAGTCTTGATAGACAGTGTTGGCAGCCTTGAAGACAATGTTGGCAGTCTTGAAGACAATGTTGGCAGTCTTGAAGACAGTGTTGGCAGCCTTGAAGGCAGTGTTGGCAGCCTTGAAGACAGTGTTGGCAGCCTTGAAGACAATGTTGGCAGTCTTGAAGACAATGTTGGCAGCCTTGAAGACAATATTGGCAGCCTTGAAGACAGTGTTGGCAGCCTTGAAGACAATGTTGGCAGTCTTGAAGACAATGTTGGCAGCCTTGAAGACAATGTTGGCAGCCTTGAAGACAGTGTTGGCAGCCTTGAAGACAGTGTTGGCAGCCTTGAAGACAGTGTTGGCAGCCTTGAAGACAGTGTTGGCAGCCTTGAAGACAGTGTTGGCAGCCTTGAAGACAGTGTTGGCAGCCTTGAAGACAATGTTGGCAGCCTTGAAGACAGTGTTGGCAGCCTTGAAGACAGTGTTGGCAGCCTTGAAGACAGTGTTGGCAGCCTTGAAGACAATGTTGGCAGCCTTGAAGACAGTGTTGGCAGCCTTGAAGACAGTGTTGGCAGCCTTGAAGACAGTGTTGGCAGCCTTGAAGACAGTGTTGGCAGCCTTGAAGACAGTGTTGGCAGCCTTGAAGACAGTGTTGGCAGCCTTGAAGACAGTGTTGGCAGCAGAGACGAGAAAACAGAGTTAACTCAGTCTGGGTGAACTTATAAAAATAAAACTCTAACTTAAGTTACATCACCATGGAGACGTCACTGTCAGTGAAGACGTCACTGTCAGTGAAGACGTCACTGTCAGTGAAGACGTCACTGTCAGTGAAGACGTCACTGTCAGTGAAGACGTCACTGTCAGTGAAGACGTCACTCTCAGTGAAGACGTCATTGTCAGTGAAGACGTCAGAGTCAGTGAAGACGTCAGTGTCAGTGAAGTCGTCAGTGTCAGTGAAGACGTCAGTGTCAGTGAAGACGTCACTCAGTGAAGACGTCACTGTCATTGAAAACGTCATTGTCAGCGAAGACGTCAGAGCCAGTGAAGACGTCAGTGTCAGTGAAGACATCAGTGTCAGTGAAGACACTGTCAGTGAAGGCGTCACTGTCAGTGAAGACGTCATTGCCAGTGAAGACATCAGTGTCGAAGTAAGCGTCCAAGTCTGTTTCACAGAACCTGGGTACTAATGAGGCTGCCCTGTGCAGGTCAAAGGTCAAGGTTGGAGTAGCGGACGACTTACTCTTTTCCTCCTCTTTTTGCCTCTCGAATCTGATGTTTTCCCTCTCGAACTCTTCTTTATACAGCAGGCGCTGGGATTCCAGTTGCTCTGTTTGCAACTTTATAAGATGTTCCAGACGTTGAAAGTGTTCGAGTGAGATACGAGTCAAAGGTACTGTAGGAATGGGAGGAGTGTGTCCCTCTAGGCGAAGCTTGGGACGAGCTCTATCTCCGGTCGTCCTCACATGACCAGGGCTAGCTAATGGGCTCTCATTACACGAATCAGCTGGCACGTTGTCCCGAGACATAGCCTCTGCTCCCAAAGTGAGGCCTTCAAATGAAGCCACCAAATGAGCTACTCCTAGGGACAAAGATTCCTCCGAGGGTGTCTTGCCATGCGAGTCCAACATTGGAACAGTGTCAGAGGCCTGATAAAACAATATGTTCTGTATTATAGAACGGACGGAACTCGCTCTATAACGATTGTTATAAGAAACTCCCAAATTTCTAGCCAGTTGCCAGCATTGTTGTAGTGGTAAAGTCTTCAGTGTATCTGGAGTCAGGTCCTTCACCAACTGTGATATGTCACGATCCATGGTCAAGAAGTTCAAAGATCCCGAAACAGGCCCCCACTTGTTACGGTTCGAATCTTAATCTTTAGCCAGGTTAGTGCACTCCGTAACAATACACTTCATAGAATGAGAAGATACTTCCAAACTTAGAAATGTAAGGCACAAATAATAGTTACTCAGTCTTTTCCTAGTCTCTTTTTATTTAAAAGCTTAAATACTTTAGATATTCACAAATATCTATTAAATATTACTTTGTCAGAAACTTTCCTTCACATAAGAAAACTCTTAAATAGAAAGTGCATCATAGACCCCCTCTGGAGACTGTCAATATGGTCACTACACTTGTTAATGATCAGAGGAATATTACTGCTTCCTCAATAGTGACATTACTTGTACGCAAGTACAAGAGAAGTAACACTTTCACTGAGTAACTCCCTGGCTTAAGGAATATATCACAAAGTTCTAAGCTTGACACTGGTCGTCACATCGTAAACTGAGGGTAACAATACATAACTGTCCACAGACTTCACTTCAGAATAAATCTCAAGCTGGTTCAGGAGTTTCTACAACACAATTCTCTATCCAAGTGAGAATAAGGTGGAGTACTGGAGGGTAGCTCAGTCAATGCACACTGAGTCGACAGAGAGAGTGAACTGAATTAACACAGTTAATCCCTACATGACATCAACTCGCTGTTACTTACCTACTCAACACATTACTCAAAATACATACATATATATATATATATATAATATATATATTATATTTATATATATATATATATATATATATATATATAGTAGTAGGTTGGTAGACAACAACCACCCAGGGAGGTACTACCGTCCTGCCAAGTGAGTGTAAAACGAAAGCCTGTAATTGTTTTACATGATGGTAGGATTGCTGGTGTCTTTTGTCTGTCTCATAAATATGCAAGATTACAGGTACGTCTTGCTACTTCTACTTACACTTAGGTCACACTACACATACATGTACACGTTTATTTATACACACTCATCTGAGTTTTCTTTGATTTTATCTTAATAGTTCTTGGTCTTATTACTTTTCCTTTTATATCCATGGGGAAGTGGAATAAGAATCTTTCCTCCGTAAGCCATGCGTGTTGTAAAAGTCAACTAAAATGCCGGGAACAATGGGCTAGTAACCCTTTTCCTGTAATAATTACTAAAAAGAATAAGAAGAAGAAAATTGTCAAAGTGGGAAGTCTGAATGTGCGTAGATGCTGTGCAAATGATAAGAAAGAGATGATTGTGGATGTTATGAATGAGAAGATACTGGATGTCCTAGCTTTAAGTGAAACAAAGCTGAAGGGGGTGGGAGAGTTTCAATGGAGAGGAATAAATGGGATTAGGTCAGGGGCTTCAAATAGAGTTAGAGCTAAAGAAGGAGTAGCAATAATGTTGAAGGATAAGCTATGGCAGGAAAAGAGGGACTACAAATGTATAAATTCAAGGATTATGTGGAGTAAAATAAAGATTGGATGTGAAAAGTGGGTTATAGTAAGCGTGTATGCACCTGGAGAAGAGAGAAGTGTAGAGGAGAGAGAGAGATTCTGGGAAATGTTGAGTGAATGCGTGGGAGTTTTGAATCAAGTGTGAGAGTAATGGTGGTTGGGATTTCAATGCTAAAGTGGGTAAAAATGTTATGGAGGGAGTAGTAGGTAAATTTGGGGTGCCAGGGGTAAATGTAAATGGGGAACCTTTAATTGAGCTATGTGTAGAAAGAAATTTGGTAATAAGTAAACATATTTTATGAAAAAGAGGATAAATAAATATACAAGGTATGATGTAGCACGTAATGAAAGTAGTTTGTTAGATTATGTATTGGTGGATAAAAGGTTGATGGGTAGGCTCCAGGATGTACATGTTTATAGAGGGGCAACTGATATATCGGATCATTATTTAGTTGTAGCTACAGTTAAGTAAGAGTAGATGGGAAAAGAGGAAGGTGGCAACAACAAGTAAGAGGGAAGTGAAAGTGTATATAAACTAAGGGGAGGAAGTTCGGGCGAGATATAAGCGTCTATTGGCAGAAAGGTGGGCTAGTGCAAAGATGAGTAGTGGGGGGGTTGAAGAGGGTTGGAATAGTTTTAAAAATGCAGTATTAGAATGTGGGGCAGAAGTTTGTGGTTATAGGAGGGTGGGGGCAGGAGGAAAGAGGAGTGATTGGTGGAATGATGAAGTAAAGGGTGTGATAAAAGAGAAAAAGGTAGCTTACAGAGGTTTTTACAAAGCAGAAGTGTTATAAGAAGAGCAGAGTATATGGAGAGTAAAAGAAAGGTGAAGAGAGTGGTGAGAGAGTGCAAAAGGAGAGCAGATGAAAGAGTGGGAGAGGCACTGTCAAGAAATTTTAATGAAAATAAGAAAAAATTTTGGAGTGAGTTAAACAAGTTAAGAAAGCCTAGGGAAAGTATGGATTTGTCAGTTAAAAACAGAGTAGGGGAGTTAGTAGATGGGGAGAGGGAGGTATTAGGTAGATGGCGAGAATATTTTGAGGAACTTTTAAATGTTGAGGAAGAAAGGGAGGCGGTAATTTCATGCACTGGCCAGGGAGGTATACCATCTTTTAGGAGTGAAGAAGAGCAGAATGTAAGTGTGGTGGGGGTACGTGAGGCATTACGTAGAATGAAAGGGGGTAAAGCAGTTGGAACTGATGGGATCATGACAGAAATGTTAAAAGCAGGGGGGATATAGTGTTGGAGTGGTTGGTATTTTTGTTTAATAAATGTATGAAAGAGGGGAAGGTACCTAGGAGAGCATGTATAGTCCCTTTATATAAAGGGAAGGGGGACAAAAGAGATTGTAAAAATTATAGAGGAATAAGTTTACTGAGTATACCAGGAAAAGTATACGGTAGGGTTATAATTGAAATAATTAGAGGTAAGACAGAATGTAGGATTGCGGATGAGCAAGGAGGCTTCAGAGTGGGTAGGGGATGTGTAGATCAAGTGTTTACATTGAAGCATATATGTGAACAGTATTTAGATAAAGGTAGGGAAGTTTTTATTGCATTTATGGATTTAGAAAAGGCATATGATAGAGTGGATAGAGGAGCAATGTGGCAGATGTTGCAAGTATATGGAATAGGTGGTAAGTTATTAAATGCTGTAAAGAGTTTTTATGAGGATAGTGAGGCTCAGGTTAGGGTGTGTAGAAGAGAGGAGACTACTTCCCGGTAAATGTAGGTCTTAGACAGGGATGTGTAATGTCACCATGGTTGTTTAATATATTTATAGATGGGGTTGTAAAAGAAGTAAATGCTAGGGTGTTCGGGGAGAGGGGTGGGATTAAATTATGGGGAATCAAATTCAGAATGGGAATTGACACAGTTACGTTTTGCTGATGATACTGTGCTTATGGGAGATTCTAAAGAAAAATTGCAAAGGTTAGTGGATGAGTTTGGAATGTGTGTAAAGGTAGAAAGTTGAAAGTGAACATAGAAAAGAGTAAGGTGATGAGGGTATCAAATGATTTAGATAAAGAAAAATTAGATATCAAATTGGGAGAGGAGGAGTATGGAAAGTTAATGTTTTCAGATACTTGGGAGTTGACGTGTCGGCGGATGGATTTATGAAGGATGAGGTTAATCATAGAATTAATGAGGGAAAAAAGGTGAGTGGTGCGTTGAGGTATATGTGGAGTCAAAAAACGTTATCTATGGAGGCAAAAAAGGGGAATGTATGAAAGTATAGTGGTACTAACACTCTTATATGGATGTGAAGCTTGGGTGGTAAATGCAGCAGCGAGGAGACGGTTGGAGGCAGTGTAGATGTCCTGTCTAAGGGCAATGTGTGGTGTAAAATTATGCAGAAAATTCGGAGAGTGGAAATTAGGAAAAGTGTGGAGTTAATAAAAGCATTAGTCAGAGGGCAGAAGAGGGGTTGTTGAGGTGGTTTGGTCATTTAGAGAGAATGGATCAAAGTAGAATGACATGGAAAGCATATAAATCTATAGGGGAAGGAAAGAGGGGTAGGGGTCGTCCTCGAAAGGGTTAGAAAGAGGGGGTAAAGGAGGTTTTGTGGGCGAGGGGCTTGGACTTCCAGCAAGCGTGCATGAGCGTGTTAGATAGGAGTGAATGGAGACGAATGATACTTGGGACCTGACGATCTGTTGGAGTGTGAGCTGGGTAATATTTAGTGAAGGGATTCAGGGAAACCGGTTATTTTCATATAGACGGACTTGAGTCCTGGAAACGGGAAGTACAATGCCTGCACTTTAAAGGAGGGGTTTGGGATATTGGCAGTTTGGAGGGATATGTTGTGTATCTTTATACGTGTGTGCTTCTGAGCTGTTGTGTTCTGGGCACCTCTGCAAAAGCAGTGATAGTGTGTGAGTGTGGTGAAAGTGTTGAGTGGTGGTGGGGGTGTTTTCTTTTTGGGGATTTTCTTTCTTTTTTGGGTCACCCTGCCTCGGTGGGAGATGACCGACTTGTTGAAAAAAAAAAAAATATATATATATATATACACATCATGAATTAACTGAAGTCGACGGAAATTTCTTCACCAAGATACCGTCAGAGTAATAAAAACATTCTTCCTTACCCGCAGCTTCCATCTCGGTAAGCGCTTGATCCCCTGCCTGTTTCAACGACGGGTCTCCAAGCTGTTCTTTCACTAAATTTTCCCGATTATTGTTATCATCATCATCATCTCATCCAGGGCTTGTGGAATGGGCAGAAAGCAGGTTTCATCCCAGGAAAGGGAAGGACTACTCCAGTTCATGGGATCAAGAGCCTCTCACCGGCATCAGGGAATCCACCACTGATTTGGGTCGCCTCCTTCACCTGGCCTTCTCAGGTTCACCTACCGCCAGGCACTCCTTCACCTGCTCCTATTACTCCTTTAAGGATCCCTGCTTGAGGTCCTGGGTCTTGAAGACCTTCAGGGGAAAGGTCTTGTTGAAGGTCCCGTCTTGAGCAGGTCCTCAGGGGAGACAATCTCATAACACGATGCCCTTGTCAACTGAGGGAAGTGCTCCACCATCCTACCTCCTTTATTAAAGAAGAAGGAAATTCACCATCTCTGTTTCCTCTCTCTCTCTCTCTCTCTCTCTCTCTCTCTCTTTCTCTCTCTCTCTCTCTCTCTCTCTCTCTCTCTCTCTCTCTTTCTCTCTCTGTTACTAGATATTTACACGAAGAGGTGTATTTTTCTTAACATATACGTGCGGAGAAGTATGTCTGGTGGTGATCATATTACGTGCAACCTCTGACCTAAATGTTGTCGATAGGATTTAAACCCCATTAACTATTAACCAATCTCTCTCTCTCTCTCTCTCTCTCTCTCTCTCTCTCTCACACACACACACACACACATCATTGCTTCGTCTCTGTCCTCAATATCTTTATCTTCTTTTCTCGTCAGTGTTTCCTATCCTTCTTCCCTCTCTCCCTTCTTTCTCTACTCTCCACGCTCTCCATTCTCTGCCTCTCACATTGCTCCATGTCTTCGCTCGCCCTCTCATCACTCCCTCTCATCCCTCCCTCTCGTCTCTCCGTCTCGTCCACTCCCTCAAGTGAACACTCAGGGTAAGTCAGTGGAGCAGTTCCAACCAGTGGGTTAACTCTCCCCTTCTCTCTACCTCCTTCACTCCTTTCTTCCTTCCTACTATCACCATCTCTTATTTATTCTTCTTATTTACCTCCTACTTTCCATCTCTTGAAATACATCTATATCTACTTCAATTAACTCCATCTCTCCATTTACTTACATCTTTATCCTGTAGAGTCTCTCTTATCCCATACCTTTCTCTCCTTCTTTACTCTTAATACCTCCTTCCCTCTTTTCTACCTTATCCTTCCCCTCATCTTAAAACTACTTCATTTGTAATATTTTAATCGCGTGTGTACTCAGCGAGGCTCCTCCAGCTCTTGGTCCAGAATCTTAGCAGCGTATCAATACAACGATCTATATAAGTTAGCATCTTGCTCTCTGTCGTACTTAAAAACTCTCGATACGTCTTACCTACACTCAGCTCCTCCTCCCAAGCATCCCACTTTTATTCTGTCCTCTACATAAGTATTTCCTACCGTCTGTGTACCTCAGCTTCCATCTAAGTCGCTTGTTGGTGACTTCTACCCCAAGATCTTCAATGTCGTGATCATGTGTCCCTTGGTTCTTTATTTACCAGTGACAGATGGGTTTGGTTCCCTTGTTTTTCTACGTCGATCATTCCTCGCAAGTTTCAGGTCTAATTTGGATGGAACTGTATAGAACTTTGCAAGCTATTGTGTGCTTGGTAGACATGATACGATAACATAGACGTCAACACAAGAGGTACTAGAACCCTGACATGATGCAACATTATCCTGACCAGGGTAAGTTGAGCCTCAGTGTGGTATGTAAGTATCCTGGTGAGGATACTGTTATATCAGTTTTCAGGTGTCTCTTATAGTTTGTTCATCTTTGTGTTCTTATACTGCGTCTTCTTCTTCCTATAACACAATGTTCTTCACCTGTTGTTCCTCCTGGTGTTCTCTGGCCTCCTACACATGTTATAACAGTGTTCTTCAACTGTTGTTCCTCCTGGTGTTCTCTGGCCTCCTACATATGTTATAACACAGTGTTCTTCACCTGTTGTTCCTCCTGGTGTTCTCTGGCCTCCTACATATGTTATAACACAGTGTTCTTCACCTGTTGTTCCTCCTGGTGTTCTCTGGCCTCCTACATATGTTATAACACAGTGTTCTTCACCTGTTGTTCCTCCTGGTGTTCTCTGGCCTCCTACATATGTTATAACACAGTGTTCTTCACCTGTTGTTCCTCCTGGTGTTCTCTGGCCCCCCTAATTATGTTATAACACAGTGTTCCCTTCACTGTTGTTCCTCCTGGTGTTCTCTGGCCTCCTACATATGTTATAACAGTGTTCTTCACCTGTTGTTCCTCCTGGTGTTCTCTGGCCTCCTACATATGTTATAACACAGTGTTCTTCACCTGTTGTTCCTCCTGGTGTTCTCTGGCCTCCTACATATGTTATACACAGTGTTTTCCCTGTTGTTCCTCCTGGTGTTCTCTGGCCTCCTACATATTTTTATAACCAAGTGTTTCACCTGTTGTTCCTCTGGTGTTCTCTGGCCCCTACATATGTTAAACACAGTGTTCTTAAACTGTTTTTCCTCCTGGTGTTCTCTGGCCTCCTACATATGTTATAACAGTGTTCTTAAACTGTTGTTCCTCCTGGTGTTCTCTGGCCTCCTACATTTTATAACACAGTGTTCTTATCTTTTTGTTCTTTCCTGGTGTTCTCTGGCCTCCTACATATGTTATAACAGTGTTCTTCACCTGTTGTTCCTCCTGGTGTTCTCTGGCCTCCATATATGTTATAACACAAGTGTTCTTCACCTGTTGTTCCTCCTGGTGTTCTTGGCCTCCTACATATGTTATAACAGTGTTCTCACCTGTTGTTCCTCCTGGTGTTCTCTGGCCTCCTAAAATTGTTATAACCAGTGTTCTTCACCTGTTGTTCCTCCTGGTGTTCTCTGGCCCCCTACATATGTTATAACAGTGTTCTTCACCTGTTGTTCCTCTGGTGTTCTTGGCCTCCTATATATGTTATAACACAGTGTTCTTCACCTGTTGTTCCTCCTGGTGTTCTCTGGCCTCCTACATATGTTATAACAGTGTTCTTCACCTGTTGTTCCTCCTGGTGTTCTCTGGCCTCCTATATATGTTATAACACAGTGTTCTTCACCTGTTGTTCCCCCTGGTGTTCTCTGGCCTCCTTTACATATGTTATAACACGTGTTCTTCACCTTTTTGGTTTCCTCCTGGTGTTCTCTGGCCTCCTACATATGTTATAACAGTGTTCTTCACCTGTTGTTCCTCCTGGTGTTCTCTGGCCTCCTACATATGTTATAACACAGTGTTCTTCACCTGTTTTTCCTCCTGGTGTTCTTGGCCTCCTACATATGTTATAACACAGTGTTCTTCACCTGTTGTTCCTCCTGGTGTTCTCTGGCCTCCTACATATGTTATAACACAGTGTTCTTCATCTGTTGTTCCTCCTGGTGTTCTCTGGCCTCCTACATATGTTATAACACAGTGTTCTTCACCTGTTGTTCCTCCTGGTGTTCTCTGGCCTCCTACATATGTTCAATAATTCAGTAAGGTTTAGGTTTGTCTCCTAGACTTACTGTTTGATGGGGTCGTCTGAAGCAACCAATAGAAATAACGACCTCGTTTGACCTGCACTATTGCCAACAATGGTTCAATTTGTGGCTGAGGTAGCGGTCCTGGTCCATGTTTCAGTGCTGGTCCAGGTGGCAGTCGTGGTCCAGGTCTCCTGCACTACATGATGCTTCAGGAGGTTTGTCAGTGAGTAGTTCAGGTGATGTATCACGGTGCACCGTCTCCCTCCTGCCTTCCTTCACTCCCTCCTACCCTTCCTTCTCTGTTTAATTCCTCTCCTCCCTTGCCTTTCCTTGCCTCCATCCTCCCCTTCCCTTCCCTGCCTCCATCCTTCCCTTCCCTGCCTCCATCCTTCCCTCCCCTCCTCTGCCTCCAGCATCCCCTCTCTTTCTCTTTACCTGGACAAGACGTGACACGTAACGTATTGAATATAGCTCCCTCTGTATACTTAATGAATGTATCGTTCTGCTTAACCACCCCTGATGCTGCCTCTCTTGTGTGATGCTGCGCCTGTGGTGTGATGCTGCCCCTCCTGTGTGATGCTGCCCCTCCTGTGTGATGCTGCACCTCTGGTGTGATGCTGCCTCTCTTGTGTGATGCTGCGCCTCTGGTGTGATGCTGCCCCTCCTGTGTGATGTTGCCCCTTTATGTGATATGCCCTCTTGTGTGATGCTGCCCCTCCCCTCCTGTGTGATGCTGCCCCTCCTGTGTGATGCTACCCCTCTTATGTGATGCTGCCCCTCCTGTGTGATGCTGCCCCTCTGGTGTGATGCTGCCCCTCCTGTGTGATGCTGCCCCTCCTGTGTGATGTTGCCCCTCTTATGTGATGCTGCGCCTCTTATGTGATGCTGCCCCTCTTGTGTGATGCTGCGCCTCTGGTGTGATGCTGCCCCTCCTGTGTGATGCTGCCCCTCCTGTGTGAAGTTGCCCCTCTTGTGTGATACTGCCCCTCTTGTGTGATGCTGCCCCTCCCCTCCTGTGTGATGCTGCCCCTCCTGTGTGATGCTACCCCTCTTATGTGATGCTGCCCCTCCTGTGTGATGCTGCCCCTCTGGTGTGATGCTGCCCCTCCTGTGTGATGCTGCCCCTCCTGTGTGATGTTGCCCCTCTTATGTGATGCTGCGCCTATTATGTGATGCTGCCCCTCTTGTGTGATGCTGCGCCTCTGGTGTGATGCTGCCCCTCCTGTGTGATGCTGCCCTCCTGTGTGATGTTGCCCCTCTTGTGTGATGCTGCCCCTCCCCTCCTGTGTGATGCTGCCCCTCCTGTGTGATGCTGCCCCTCCTGTGTGATGCTGCCCCTCTGGTGTGATGCTACCCCTCTTGTGTGATGCTGCCCCTCTTATGTGATGCTGCCCCTCCTGTGTGATGCTGCCCCTCTGGTGTGATGCTGCCCCTCTTGTGTGATGCTGCCCCTCTGGTGTGATGCTACCCCTCTTGTGTGATGCTGCCCCTCTTATGTGATGCTGCCTCTCCTGTGTGATGCTGCCCCTCTGGTGTGATGCTGCCCCTCCTGTGTGATGCTTCCCCTCCTGTGTGATGCTACCCCTCTTGTGTGATGCTGCCCTCTTGTGTGATGCTGCCCCTCCTGTTTTGATGCAGGGCCCCCCTGTGTTTTTACTACCCCTTTGTGTGATGCTGCGCTTGGTGTGATGCGGCCCCCCCTGTTGGGGTTTCTGCCCCTCCTTTGTGATGTTGCCCTAAATTTTGTGATACTGCCCCTTTGTGTGATGCTGCCCCTTCCCCCCCTGTGTGTTTCTGCCCCCCCCCTGTGTGATGCTGCCCCCCTTGTTTTATTTCTGCCCCCTTTTTTTGTGATGCTGCACCTCCTGTGTTTTGCTGGGCCCCTTATGTGATGCTGCCCCCCTTTGGGGTTTAAAGCTGCCCTCCTGTGTGATGTTTCCCCTCCTGTTAAAAGGTGATTTTCTACCCCTTGGTGATGCTGCCCCCCTTGTGTGATGCGCCCCCCCTGTGTGATGCAGCCCCTCCTTGTGATGCCAAACCCCCCTATTTTGTTTCAGCCCTCCCGTGTGATGCCACCCCTCCTTTTGTGATGCAGCCCTCCTGGGTGATGCCAACCCCCCCTGTGTGATGCACCCCCCCTGTGTGATGCCACCCCCCCTGTGTGAAAGCCCCCCCTCCTTTTGTGTTTCCACCCCTCCCGTGTGATGCCAACCCCTTTCCCGTGTGATGCAGCTTCCTGTGTGATGCCAAACCCCCCCTGTTTGATGAGCCCTCCGGGGTGGGTGCCACCCCTCCCCGTGGATGCCCACCCCTCCTGTGTGATGCCACCCCTCCCGGTGATGCCACCCCTGTGTGATGCCCCCTCCTGTGTGTTTCGGCCCCCCTGTTTTGATGCCACCCTCCTGGTGATGCAGCCCTCCTGTGTGATGCCACCCCTCCTGTTTTGTTTTCCAAACCCCCCTGTGTGATGCCACCCCCCCTGTTTTATATTATCTTCCATTGTTGTGTGTTGTTCCTTGGTGGGGCTGCTAGAGGGGGGACGTGTCACCCCAAACGTACTGAAGCCGCTTAAATATTTAAAGGGGGCCCGGGGCGGGGGGAACCCCTGAGAAACGTTTAAAAATTTTAATTAAAAATTATGTTACTTTTGAGTAAAAGATTGGGCTGCACCCTTACAGGGCCCGCGTTGAGGTGCACCCTTTTCAGGTAGCAGTGGAGGTGCACCCCTTTTCGAGCAGCCCGTGGGGGGTGCACCTTACTGAGCAGGCGGGGTTTTAGGGGGGGGGGGGGGGGGGGGGGGGGGGGGGTTGGGGGGTTTGGGGGGATTTTTGAGGTGCACCCTTAAAAGCAGCAGTGGGGGCACCCTTACAGAGAGCGTTGGGGGTGACCTTACAGAGCGCCCTTTGAGGTGCACCCTTACAGGGGCAGCAGTAGAGGTGCACCCTTAAAAAAGGGAGGGGGGGCCCCAGGGAAGTTTGAGGTGACCCTTACAGAGCGCAGTAGAGGTGCACCCTTACAGGGCAAAAGTAGATGTGCACCCCTTACAGAGCAGCGTAGAGGTGCACCCTTTTACAGACAGCAGTAGAGGTGCACCCTTACGAGAGCAGGGGGAGGTGCACCCTTACAGGCAGCAGTAGAAAGGGGCACCCCTTTCAGGGCCCGCAGTAGAGGTGCCCCCTTACAGGGCCGGGAAAATTTGCAACCCCCACAGAAACGCATTTGAGGGGCACCCCCCAGAGCAGCAGTAGAGGTTTCACCCTTAAGGCAGCGTAGAGGTGCAACCCCTTACAGAAACAAACAGTAGAGGTGCACCTTCAGAGGCAGCAGTAGAGGTGCACCCCCTTTCAGAGAGAAATAGAGGTGGTTCCCTTACAGAACAGCGTAGAGGTGGACCCTTCACGAAACAGGGAAATTGAGGTGCCCCCCCTTACAGACAGCGTGGGGGTGCCCCTTACAGGGCAGCCGTAGAGGGGTTTTCCCCTTTAAAAAGGCAAATGAGGTCACCCTTACCCGAGCAAAAAGTTTGAGGGGGCCCCTTACGAGCAGCGTTTTGAGGTGGACTTCACGGCGCAGTAGAGGTGCACCCTTACAGAATAGGGAGTTTGGTTTTGCCCCCCTTTCAGAGCAGCAAAATAGAGGTGCGCCCCCCTTTCAGGGCAGCCCGTAGAGGTTAAAACCTTACAGAGGGAGCATAGAGGTGCACCCCTTTCAGGGCATAGGGTTGGGGGCCCTTACAGAGCAGCATGAGGTGCACCCCTTAAAAGTGCAGTGGGGGTAAACCCCCCAGACAGCAGTTTGAGGTGCCCCTTACAGGCGCATTGGGGTTTAAGGAGGTAAAATTTCCCCTTAAAACCGCAGCAAACCCACCCCTTTAAAAAGCGGTGCACCCTTACCGAAACAAACATAGAAATTCACCCTTACCCGAAACAAATTTGAGGTTTTTACCCCCTTTCAGGCCGCATAGTGGTCACCCTTTCAGAGAAAAAAATAGAATGCACCCTTACAGGCGCCGAGACTGAACCCCTTTAAAAGGGAAGCGTTTGAACTTCACCCTTTTCAGAGGGCCAGAGGGAAAGCCCCCCCCCCCTTGAGCAGCAGAGAGTGGGGACCCTTAAGGCAGCAGTTTAAAAAAAACATTACAGAAAGCAAACATTAAGGAGCTGGGGACCTTACAGGCCGCAGTAGAGGTTTCCCTTTGAGGAAACAGTAGAATTTCACCCTTTCAGAGGGAGCAAAAGATTTTAAAACCCCTTAAAAGGGCAGTAGAGGTGAAAACCCTTCAGAGCAGCAGTAGAGGTGCACCCTTACAGAGCAGCAGTAGAGGTGCACCCTTACAGAGCAGCAGTAGAGGTGCACCCTTACAGAGCAGCAGTGGAGGTGCACCCTTACAGAGCAGCAGTAGAGGTGCACCCTTACAGAGCAGCAGAGGGGGTGAACCCCTTTAAAGGGGGGGCCCAAAATGTGCACCCTTTCAGGCCCGCAGTTAGGGTGACCCTTTTTTGGAAGCAGTAGGGTGCAAACCTTTCGAGCGCAGTGAGGTGCACCCTTACAGGAGCCCGTAGAGGTGCACCCTTACAAAAGGGGGCAGTAGAGGTGGGAACCCCTTTTTGAGAGCAGTGGGGGGGTTTCACCCCTTTAAAAGAGCGTTGGAGGGTGGGACCCTTTCAGGGCAGCAGTAGAGGTGCACCCTTACAGGGCACCCGTAGAGGGGCACCCTTTTCAGGGCCGCCTAGAGGGGCACCCTTACAGAGCAGCAAGAGGTGCACCCTTTCCCGAGAAACAGTAGAGGGGGACCCTTTTAAATGCAGCCCCGTAGAGGGGGCACCCTTAAAGGCGCAAATAGAGGTGCAAACCCCCTTTTCAGAGCAGCAGTAGAGGTGAAACCCCCTTATGCAGTAGAGTGGTGGTTCCCCCCAACAGTCAAAGGGGAACCCCGTAGAGGGGTGCACCCCTTTAAAAAAGGGGAAAACAGTAGGGTTTCCCCTTACAGGGCGCAGTAGGGTCACCCCTTTCAGAGAAACAGTAAATGGTTTCACCCTTACAGAGCAGAGTTGAGGTGGGCCCCCTTCCAGGAAACAGTAGAGGTGACCCTTTTCAGACGCAGTTGAGGGGCACCCTTACCCGGCAGCCCGTAGGGTGACCCTTACGAGCAGCAGTAGAGGGGGACAATTACAGGCAGAAAATAGAGGTGCCAACCCCTTTCAGACAGCATGGGGGTTTCAACCCCTTTCAGAGCAGCATTTGAGGTGCCCCTTACAGAGCGCATTGAGGGACCCCTTTCCCGAGCGCAGTAGGGGGTGGGACCCTTACAGAGCAGGGAGTAGGGTGGAAACCCCACAGGCAGCAGTAGAATTCACCCTTTTTCAGGCAGCAAGTGGAAGTGCACCCTTAAAGAGCAGCAAATAGCTGCACCTTTCGAGCAGCAGTAGAAATTCACCCTTTCGAGCAACAATAGAGGTGCACCCTTTTCAGGACCGCATAGAGGTGCCCCTTCAGGAAAAAATAGGGAAATTTTCACCCTTTTCAAGGAAGCAAAATTTTCCCCCTTTAGGGAAACGTAGAGGTTTCACCCTTACCAGAGAAAACAAGAGCTTCCTTTTCAGAGCCCGCAGAGAACTTACCCCTTTCAGAGGAAGCAGAGGTGCCACCTTAATTTTTAGCAGTGGAGAGTTTCCCTTACAGGGGCAGCCCGAGAAAAACCCTTTAAAAAAGTTAAAACCCTTAAAAGTTGCGGGGAGGGGACCCTTGGCAAAGGGGGAGGAAACAGGTTTTAAATAAAAAAGGAAAAGGGGTTTGCCCTTTGGGAGGGGGGGGGGTTAGTGGCGTTTGGGGAAACCCTTACCGAGGGGGAGAACTGAAATTTACGGACGGAGTCCACAAAACCCAGTTGGGGGACACCCCAAAGAGGCGGAACAGAGTTGCGTTTCCCGCGGCCAACAGGGGTTTTGGGCCCTTAAAAAGAGGTAAAACCCCCTTTCAGGCCAAGAAAATTAAAGAGGGGGCCGGTTTCCCATCCCGGGTAAAAAAAAGGGGGGGAAAAGGGAAAAACGGCCAGGGGGAATAAACCCCGGGAAAAATTCCCCGGGGTTTCCCAGGGGTGGGAGGGGGGCGGGGTTTTATTTTTTTTTTTTTTTTTTTTTTTTTTTTTTTTTCATTTTTAAAAACAGAGGGGGTTAGGGTTTAAAAGGGACCCAAAAAACCCCGGACGGGTTTCATTTACAATTGGTTTTGGCCAGGGTACCGTTCCAGGGTTCACTTAAAAAAGGTGGTTCCCGGGTACACCCTTTCAGAGGTGGGGAAAAAGGGGACCCCGTCCCGGGGGTACCTAAGAGGTGGAACCCCGGGGTAAAACCGGGGAATAATACAAAGTTGGTTTGGGGCCAAGAAAACTTCAAAAGGGAAAACCCCAAAAGATTTCCAAGGGGGACAGGGTTTCCGGGGGACATTAAGAGGGGGCCCGGGGACACGTTTCCCGGGGGGGCCCCCAAAAAAGAGGGGGTTAGGGTAAAGTTCCGGGTTTTCACCCAAGGGTGGACCAGGGGACACGTTCCAGGGTTTAATTTGGTTTTTTTCCGGGTAAAACGCCCCGGGGGACACTTAAAGGGGGTGGGGCCGGGTACCCCCGTTTTACACCTTTCAGAGGGGTCCCGGGTTCACGTTTAAAGGGTTTTCCTTTCAAAAGGGGGGACACGTTCCAGGGCCCGGGGGGTATAAACCCTTGGGGAAAAATACGGAAAAGGTTTGGGAAAGGACACGTTCCAAACACCTTAAAAATTTTTAAAGGAAAAGTTTTGGGGCCCCCCGGGGGGCCCAAGGGGAAAACCCTTCCAGGGTACACTTAAGAGGGGCCCGGGTAAACGTTTTCCCGGGTACACTTCGGGGGGGTCAGGGGTTTTTTGTTTTTCCCGGGTAAATAAAGAGGTGGCCAGGGGTTTCCCCGTTCCCGGGTACATTTAAAGGTGGTCCCGGGTTTTCAGTTTTTGGGTACAATTAAAAGGGGGTGGTCCAGGGTTTCACCTTCCGGGGTACACCCCACAAAGGGGGCCCCGGGTCACGTTTTTAAGGGTTTAAATTTCAGAGGGTGGTTTCCCGGGGCACCCCGGGGGGTTTTTGGGTTACACCTACCGAGGGGGTCCGGGTAAAAAGTTCCAGGGTACCCCCTTTCGGAGGTGGGTTTCCCGGGTTAAAAGTTCCCGGGAAAACCTTTTCAGGGTGGTCCAGGGTAACCAAATGGTCCGGGTACACTTAGGTTGGCCCCGGGGTAAAAATTTCCCGGTTTCACCAAAAAGAGGTGGTTTCCGGGTAAACCCTTTCCCGGGTACAACTTACGGGGGTGGTCCAGGGTTTTAAAGGGGGTTTCCGGGTTCTCCCTTTTAGGTGGTCCAAAGGGGAAAAGTTTTCCCGAGTACATTACAGAGGTGGTCCAGGGTAATTTTCCAAAGGGGGCCTTACCTGGGGTCCTGGGACAATTTCAAATTCCCCCAATAAATTTGGAAGGGTTTAAATCTCCTGGGGGACCCTGAGGTTTGGTTTCCGGGTTTAAGAGGGGGTTTGGGTAAACCTTTTGATTTTTGGTAAAATTTTAAAAAGTTTTTAAAAAGGGGCCAATTCTTTTGGGTTGGGAGGTTAAGTTTTTAGGGTTTTAATGGTTTTTTGGGTAAATTTTAAAGGTGGAAAAGGGGCTTAAAGGTGGTAAAAGTTTTTTGTTTGGTTTAAAACCAAACTTTTGGGGGGTTAAAAGGGTTTAAAATTTAGGGTTAAACTTAAGGGTTGGTTCCTTTTTTTGGGACAATACAGGGGGTGGTCCAGGGTACAAAAAATAGGGGTTTTCCAAATTTTAAAATTCCCCAAAATAAACCTCAATTCCCCCCTTTAAAATTCCCCCCAATTTTACTTTAACCCCGGGGGTTTCCCCCCCCATTTTAATTCCCCCTTTAATTAAAATTTTTAAAAATTAAAATTTTCCCATAATTTTTTTAAAAAAATTTTTTTTTTATATCCCCCCAATTTTTTTTTAATTCTTTAATTTTTAAATCCCAACCCCTTTTTTTAAAATTTTTAAAATTTTTTTAAATTTTTACCCCCTTTTTTAAAACCCTTTTAAAATTTTGCCCTTTAACCCGTCCCCAATTTTTTTGTTTAAAAAAAATCTTTTTTTTCCCGGGGAAAATTTAATTCCCCCTTTAAGATGAATGTTTTTTTTATACTTAAAATTTTTGTTAAGGGTCCAATTTTTGGGGGGAAAAAAAGGGTTTTTAAAAGCCTTCCGGAAATTTTTTAAAAAAAGATACAGGTTTTTTATTTTGGCCCAAAAAATAAAAAAGGGGGTGTACAAATATAAACCGGGCCCCGGGGACAAACCCTCCCGGGGTTTTACAGAAATTTTAAATTTCCCCCACCAAAAAAGCATACAGGTGGGGCCCACCAGAAAATCAGGAAATTAAAAAGGGCCCTTTTCAGGGGTTTGTTGAAAAACAATAAAAGGTTTGTTCGAAATTTACAGCTTTCGGAAGCTTACAGGTAGGGGGCCCCAAAACATACAGGATGTTTTTTGACCCGAAATCCAAGGGTTTTGAAAAAAAATTAACCCGGTGCTTAAAAAGACCAACAAAAGGGGTTTTTGCCCCAGAAATAAAAAAGGTTGCCTGACCAAGAAAAAACCCGGGGTGACCGAAAATAGAAAAAGGTTTTTCTGACAGAAGGAATTTCAAGGTTTTGGGGACCCAGAAAACATACAGGGGGGTGGCAGAAAAATTTCCCGGTGGGGGGGAGACCCTTAAAAAGAAAACCCCCCCTTTTCCCGGCCCAAACCCCCCAAGAACTTCAGTTGTGGGGAAGAACATACCCCCCGGTTTTGTGACAAAAATTTTTAAAGGGGGGGACCCCCGGGGGAAACTCAGGTTGGTTTGTGACGTACTAAGGTGTGTACCGGGCCCTACGGTGTGTGACGTTTTGGGGTGTGACGAACAAAAACAAAAGGGGTGGGGGTGAAGTAATTTAAAAAGGGGTGTGGCCAAAAAAATACAAGGGTGTTTTGAACCCCGAAATAAAAGGTGGTGACAGAAAATACAGGGGGTGACAGAAAATAAGGTGTGTGAAAGAAAATACGGGGTGGCAGAACAACAAGGGGGTGACAGAACATACAGGTGGGGGGCCCGAACATACAGGGGGTGGGCAGAAAATAAGGTGTGTGCCCGGGAAATTTCAGTTGTGTGGGCAGAACATAAGGGGGTGGGCAGAACATAAGGTGTGGGAAGAACCCTACAGGTGTGTGGCAGAACAAATTTCAGGTGCCCTTTCAGAAACATACAGGTGGTCCAAAAATACAAGTGCGGGGCAAAAACTTCAGGTGTGTGACAGAAAAACAGGTGTGTGCCAGGAACTTCAGATGTTTTGGCCCGAACTCGATGTGGGGGCAGAAAATAAAGGTGTGTGACAGAACATACTTGGGTGGGGTTTGGGGGGAACATAATGGGGGTGGGACCCCGAAACCCTTTAAAGGGTGTGCCAGAAAAAATACAGGTGGGGTGACCCGAACTAAGGTGTGTGCCCCGAAAAATACAGGTGTGGACAGAAATACAAAGGGGTGTGACGAAAATACAGGTGGTGGCCCGAACATTTCAGGTGGTGGGGCGAAATACGGGTGTGCCCGGGAAACATTTACCCGAAAAAGGGGTTTTGGGGGGGAAAAAAACCCCCGAAACATACAGGTGGTGACAGAACATAAAGGTGTGTTTTACCCGGGGGTGGGTTTAAAATAACCCCTTCAGGGTGTGACAGCCCAAAAGGGGGTGGCCCGGGAAAATAAGGTGGTTTCAGAACATAAGGTGTTGTGGTGAAAACCCCCCAAATTTACGAAACATTTTTGGGTTAAAAAATTTTGGGTGTGCCGGGAAACCTTTTTGGGGGAGGGGGAATAAAAAATCCCCCGGGGGTGGGGGACAAAACTCCCCGGGGGAAGAAATTAACCCCAGGGGGGAAAAAAGGGGCAAAAAACTTTCCAGGGGGGGGAAAAGGGGGCAAAAAACAGGGGGGTGGCAAAAATTCATTTGGGGGAGGGGAACAACATGGGGAAAGAAACCATTAGGGTGGCCCCCCGGGGGAAAAACAACAAGGGGTGGACAGGAAACCCCAGGGGGGGACAAGGTTCCCCCCAAGGGGGGTGGAAAAAAACTACAATGGTCAAAATACAGGGGTTTACCCCAAAACATTTTCAAGGGGTTTCCAAAAAAGGGGGTTCCAGGGAAAAAACGTGTTTCCCCGAAATTTTTCTGGAGTTAAGAACCCCTTTTCTTTTCCTACGGGGTGGCGAACTCGGTTGCAGCCTTCGGTTTTGCGAACATTTCGGGTTGGGGTTTCTTTTAAATTTTTTTCTTTTTTTTTACTTTTCTCCCTCCTCACCTCTTCTCCCTTTTTCCCCCTTTTTTCACTTCCCCTGGGGGGGGTTTTCCCCCTTCCCTCCCCTCTTCCTCCCCCCGGGGAAGAACAGTCCCCAAAACACAAACAAAACCCGGGGGGCCTACGGCCCCCGGGGAAAAACAACCCCCCCCCAGGGAAAAGAGATGATATTTTAAATGGAAAACCCCCCTACAAAAAAAATTTTGGAAAAAAAAAATAACATAATTTTAAATTTTTAATTTTAATTTATTAAATTTTAATTTTAAATTTACCAAAATTAAATAAATTTAATAACACTATATTTTAATTTATTAATTTGATAATTTTTCTCTTTCTCTTTTTTTTCTTTGTTTGTTTTGTTTTGGTTTTTGTTGTTGTTGTTTTTTCTTTTGTCTTTTTTTTTTTCTTCCCCCCCCTCTTTTACCCCTTTTTTTTACCCTCCCCCCCCCCCCCCCCCCTTTTTGGGTTTTTTTTTTTTTTTTTTTATAGAAAAAATTTTTATGTTTTTTTTTTTTTTTTTTTTTTTTTTTTTTTTTTTTCTTTTTTTTTTTAAGGGGGGGGGGGGGGGTGTTTCCCCCGGTTTTTTAAACATCTTTCTTGGGTTTTCCCCCTTTGCCCTTGGTTTAATTTTTCAAAGGGTTTTTTTTAGAGAGCAATTTAGAAAGGCCAACGTTTTAGGAGATTGTCTTAGACAGCATATATGTAAAATTTTGGGAAAAAACGGGCCCCCTGGACCGTGTTTTGCTTTTGTAATTTTTCCCTGAATTTTTAGCCCAGGGGGGCGAGGTTTTCTTGCCCATTTGAGAAAAGAAAATGTTTTGTATTAAGGGGGTACATTAAAAAGGGGGAACGATTAAAAACCCCTGTGGGTTTTCCCCCAGCAGGGAGGGGGTGATGAGATTTTAATTTCCCGGGGTGGAGGAAAATAAAGGTTGGGGAGTTAAGTATTTGTTGGGGGACGTGAGTTGCTAATGTAAAGGTTTTTGTTTTCTTCTTTTGAAGGCTCTTTGTTTCGTTGGGTTTTTTAGTCTCTGGGGAAGTTTTATACCGGTTTTTTTTGTTTTCTACTCTCTGGGGAAGCTCTATGTTTGGGTTTTAAAATGTTTGTTAGCTCTGGGGAAGGGTCAAAAGTTTCAGGTTTTTTGTTAGTCTTGGGGAAAGCTCTATGGGTTTTTTTTTTTGGTTTGTTTTTTTTAGTTTGGGGGGGAAATTTTTATGTCCGGGGTTTAATGGGTTTTTATTTTTTGGGGGAAAAAATCTATGTTTGTTTTCAGTGTTTGTTGTCTTGAGAAACTCTTACAACCCTTTTAATTTTTTGTTAATATCTGGGAAGCTTTATTTTTGTTTTTAAATGTTTGTTAGGGGCCCCCCGGGGAAAACTTATGTTTGTTTCCTTGGGGTTTGTTAGTCTTGGGGGAAACTTATGGGGTTTTAAAAGTTTGTTAGTCTCTGGGGGAAACCCTAAGTTGGTTTTTTTAAATTTTGTTTTAAATTTACTGGGGAGCTCTTTATTTCTCTTGGGGGCTGGCTTTCTAAAATGTATATGGAGGTTTCCCTGCGTTTTAAAACTATTTCTAAATCTATGGAGGGGGGACCTTTGGGGTTTTAAGAAAGTTGGGGTTTTCCCTTTCTTTGGGGTCCCTGGGTTTCAGTTTTTGAGCGTTTTTTTCCCTTTTGTCGAGGCTCTCTAGCCCTATGAGTCGTCCCCCTGTTTAAAGAAGTGTAACAGTGAGAGGGAGGTGGTGGGTGGTGGTGGGTGGTGGGGGTGGTGGGTTGGTGGTGGGGGTTGGGTGGGTTAGGGGTAGTGATTGTGGTGGTGCTGGGCTAGTAGAAGTGGTGGTGGGGGGGCGGTGCTAGTTTAGTGGTAATGGGTGGAAATTGGTAGTGGTGGTGGGGGGTATTGGTGGTGGTGGAGGTGGTGAGGGGTAGTGGTGGTATGGGGCTTTTTTGTTAGGTGGGGGTGGTGGTAGTTTTGGGTGGTGGTAGTGGTGCGGTGCTGGGTAGTGGGGTGGTGGGGCGGTGGTAGTAGGGGTGGTGGGGTGCTGTAAAATAGTTGTTGGTGCGGGTGGGGGTGGTGGTGGTGCTGGTGGGGGTGGGGTGGTGGTGGTGCTGGTAGCATGGTGGCTCCAGTACAACAGGGGGACCCAGAAAAGTGGACACATTTTGGGGGCAGCTTTCTCAGCTTAGCTTCAATTTACAGCCCGCATGATGAAAGAGCAAATATGAAGCTTTAAAATCTGCCCCCAATGTTTTTTTTATTATTATTTTTATTATTATTTTATTTTTTATTATTAATTATTATTTTACTACTACTACTCTTTTTTTACTAAACCCATGTAATTTTAATAATATATATAATATATTTTTAAAATATATAAATATTTATAAATATATAAACTATATATACTATATTATATCTTTCAACACACCGCAGAACCCCCGAGGCGGGGGGCCCCAAAAAGGAAAAACAAATTTTTCCTTTTACTTTTAAGTAATATTCAGGAGAAGGGTTTCTAGCCCCTTTCTCCCCGGGATTTTAGTCGCCCCTTCAACAACATGAATATGGAGGAAGAATTCTGTTCCCTTCCCCCTGGAGGAATAGGGGAAAAAACAAGAACAAAATAATAAAAAATAGAAAAAAACCCAGAGGGGGTGAATAATGCTTGTACTGTATTGTAGGGGACCCAAGTGTAATAGAAGTAGCAAGACGTACCCTTTAAACTTGATGTTTATAGACAAAAAAAGGACACCAACAACCTACCTCATTTTAAAAAAAATTACAGGGTTTTGTTTTACCTCACTTGGCAGGACGGTAGTACTTCCCTGGGGGGTTGTGTCTACCAAACCACTACCCCCAGGACGGTAGTACTTCCCCTGGTGGTTGCTGTCTCCCCAACCTACTACCACAGGCGGTAGTACCTTTCCCGGGTGGTTTTTGCTACCCCAAATACTCCAAGGACGGTATACCTCCCCGGGTGGGTTTCTGTCTACCAAACCTACTACCACAGGACGGTAGACCCCCCTGGGGGGTTGCTGTCTACAACCTACTACCCCCAGACGGGAGTCCTCCCCCGGGTGGGTTTTGTTACCAACCTACTACCACGGAGGGTAGTACCTCCCGGGGGTTGCTGCACCACCTATACCAAGGACGGGAGTACCTCCCTGGGTGGTTTCTGTCTACCAACCTATACCACAGGCGGTGTACCTCCCTGGGTGGTTCTGTCTACCAAACCCATACCCCAGGGCGGTAGCCTCCCCAAGTGGGGTTTCTGCTACCCAAACCCACTACCACAGGGCGGTAGACCTCCCCCCGGGTGGTTGTGTCTACCAAACCCCACTACCACAGGGCGGGGTTTCCTCCCTGGGGGGTTGCTGTTTCCAACCCACTACCCCAGGACGGGGGTACCTCCCGGGTGGTTGCTGCTACCCAAACCCACTTTCCACAAGAGGTAGTACCTCCCTGGGTGGTTGATGTCTACCCAAACCCTACCCAGGACGGAGTACCTCCCCGGGTGGTTGCTGTCTACCAACCCACTACCCAGGCGGTAGTACCCCCCGGGTGGTTGCTGTCTACCAACCTACTACCCCAAACGGTAGTACCTCCCGGGTGGTTGCTGCTACCCAACCCACACCACAGGGCGGTATTTCCTCCCTGGGGGGGTTTCGTCCCAACCCACTACCACAGGACGGTATACTTCCCGGGTGGTTTCTGACACCAAAACCCACTACCACAACGGTAGTCCCCCCCTGGGTGGGTTTCTGTCTACCAACCTACTACCCCAAGCGGATACCTCCCGATGGTTGCTGTCAACCAACCTACACCACAGGGGCGGTGTACCTCCCTGGGTGTTGCTTTTACCAACCTACTCCACAGGACGGTAAATAAACCCCCCTGGGTGGTTTCTGTCTACCAAACCATACCACAGGCCCGGGAGTACCTCCCCGGGTTTTTCTGTCCCCAACCACACCACAGAACGGGAGTACCTCCCTGGGTGGTTGTGATACCACCTACTACCCCGGACGGTATACCTCCCTGGGGGGTTTCTGTCACCAAACCCACTAACGGGCGGGAGACCTCCCCGGCGGGGTTTCTGTCTACCAACCTTTTCAACCCCAGGACGGTAGTATCCCCGGGGGGTTGCTGTTACCCAACCCACTACCACAGGGCGGGGAGTACCTTCCTGGGTGGTTACTGTCTACCAAACCCATTACCCCACACGGGAGTACCTTCCTGGGCGGCTGCTGTCTACAATTACTACCACAGGACGGGGTACCTCCCCCGGGTTTGGTTTTCTGCTACCAAACCTACTACCACAGGACGGAGTATCTCCCTGGTGGTTGCTGTCTACCAGCCACTAACACAGGACGGTAGTACCCCCGGGGGGTTGCGTTACCAAACCCACTTCCAAGACGGTATACCTCCCTTGGTGGTTTTTTCTACCAACCTACTCCACGGACGTAGAACCTCCCCCTTGGTTTTCTACCAGCTTACACCCCAGGGGTAGTAAAACCCCCCCTGGGTTTGCCTGTCAACCCAAACCTACTACCACGGACGGGATACCTCCCCGGGCTGTTGCTGTTACCACCTACAACCACAGGACGGTGTACCCCCCCTAGCGGAAACTGTCTACCAAACCCACTACCCCAGGGCGGGAGTTTACCTCCCTGGGCGGTTGCTGTCTACCAACCTACTCCACAGGGCGGTAGAACCTCCCTGGGTGGTGCTGTTTCCCACCTACTACCACAGGCGGGACCTCCCCGGGGGGTTGCTGTTTCAAACCACTACCCCAGGACAGTAACCTCCCTGGGGGTTCTGTTTTCCCAACCTATACCACAGGACGGTAGTAACCTCCCTGGGTGGGTTTCTTTACCAAACCCACCCCCACGGGCGGTATACCTCCCCGGGGGGTTGCCTGTCTACCATCCAATACCACAGGGGCGGTAGTAAAACCCCCTGGCCCGGGTTTTTGTCTACCAACCACAACCAGGACGTAGTACCTCCCGGGCGGTTTGTCTACCAACCTGCTACCACAGGACGGTGTCCTCCCCGGGCGGGTTGCTGTCACCAAACCCACTACCACCGGGCGGGGTTCCTCCCGGGGGGTTGCTGTCTACCAACCTACTACCACGGACGGGGTAGGGGGGGAAACCCCCGGGGGGGGGGGGGGGGGTCCCCGGGGGTTGCTGTCTACCAAACCCACACCACGGGGGGTAGTACCTCCCTGGGTGGCTGTCTACCAACCCCTACCAAGGACGGTATACCTCCCTGGTGGGGTTTCTGCTAAAACCAACCCCACACCACAGGACGGTAGACCTCCCTGGGTGGTTGCTGTCTACCAAACCTACTACCCCGACGGTAGACCCCCCTGGTTTTTGTTGTCTACCAACCTACTACCACAGGGCGGGAGTACCCCCCCCCCCCCCCGGGGGGGTTGTTGTCTACCCAAACCTACTACCACAGGCGGGGGCACCTCCCTGGGGGGTTGCGTCTACCAAATACTACCACGGACGGTGTACCCCCCTGGGTGGTTGTTGTCTCCAACCTACTACCACGGACGGGAAACCTCCCTGGGTTTGCTGTCTACCCAAACCCACACCCCAGGAGGTAGTAACCCCCCCGGGTGGGTTTTTGCTACCAGTACACCAAGACGGTAGTACCCCCTGGGTGGTTGTTTCTCCAACCTCTACCCCAAGGACGGAGTACCTCCCGGGGGGTTGTTGTTACCAACCTAACCACAACGGGAGTACCCCCTGGGTGGTTCTGTCACCAACCATAACCCCAAGGACGGTAGTACCTCCCTGGGTGGTTGTTGTCTACCAACCACTACCACAGGACGGTAGTACCTCCCTGGGTGGTTGCTGCTACCAACCTACTACCCCAGGACGGTGTACCTCCCTGGGTGGTTGCTTCTACCAACCCACTACCACAGGACGGAGTACCTCCTGGGTGTTGCTGTCTACCAACCTACTACCCAGGACGGTAGTACCTCCCTGGGTGGTTCTGTTACCAACCTCTACCACAGGCGGTAGAACCCCCTGGGGGGTTGCTGCTACCAAAACCCACTCCCCAGGACGGTAGTACCTCCCTGGGTGGTTGTTGTCTAACCCAACCCACTACCCGGACGGTAGTACCTCCCGGGTGGTTGCTGCTACCCCAAACCCACTACCACAGGACGGGAGAACCTCCCTGGGTGGTTTTTGTCTACCAAACCTACCAAAACCCAGGCGGTAGTACCTCCCTGGGGGTTTTTGCGTCTACCAACCTACTACCACAGATGGATTCCCCCCTGGGTGGTTGCTGTCTACCAACCTACTACCACGGACGGGAGTACCTCCCCGGGGGGTTGTTCACCAACCAAATACCACAGGGTGGTAGTACCTCCCGGGTGGGTTTTTTACCAACCACACCACAGGGCGGTAGTACCTCCCTGGGGTTTTGCGTCTACCAACCACTCCACAGGGGGGTAGTACCTCCCTGGGTGGTTGCTGTCTCCAACCCGCACCACAGGCTAAATACCTCCCGGGGTGGTTGCTGTTACCAACCCACTACCACAGGACGGTAGTACCCCCCCTGGGGGGTTTTCTGTCAACCCAAACCACTCCAAGGACGGTAGTACCTCCCTGGGGGGGTTTTGTCTACCCCAAACCCATACCACAGGACGGTAGTACCTCCCTGGGGGGGTTCTGTCTACCAACCCCACTACCACAGGGCGGTAGTACCTCCCTTGGGTGGTTCTTTCTACCAACCTACTACCCCAGGCGGTAGTACCCCCGTGGGTGGTTGCTGCTACCAACCTACTACCACAGGACGGGAGTACCTCCCTGGGTGGGTTGCTGCTACCAAACCACTACACAGGCGGAGTACCTCCCCCGGGTGGGTTTCTGTCTACCCCTACTACCTAGAATATATATATATTTAAGTCCTTTTTAAATTTCCCGTTTGCTTTTAAAAATATATTTTTTTAATTTATATTAACATAAAAAAAATTTAAAAATTTTTTCCAAGATATCAAAAAAATTAACTAACCTTATTTTAACAACCGCAATTTAATTTAGCCTAATCCAACTAAATATATTTTTGATAATTTACAAAAAATTTAATAAAAACAACCGTTTTTATATTTTTTTCGTTAGTTCCCGGGGATTTTTTTAAAAATTTTTACTTTTACAATTTTTTTTTGCTTTCCTTATTCGGCAAGAAGAGCGTTTCTTTTAAACCCAAAACACAAGTTTACCTATTTGGGACGACATTAGAATACCACAAGATCATTGTGACCTGGGTCCCCGTTCTCTACTTCACGCGAACTTTGGGGCACACTTGTTACAAGGTAACTGTGACCTTTGGCTAACTGTCGCTAGAAGATAAATATGATTCTGGGGCATACTGTCAACAAGGTAAATGTGGCCTGGTCACATATTTTCTTAGGGTAACTGTGACCTTTGGGGCACCTGTTGCCACAAGGTAACGTATCTGAAACACACTTTTCTAAAAAATAACTGTTAATCTTGGGGCACCTGTTGTCACAAGGGGAAGTGCCTCGGGTCACACTGTGCCTACAAGGTAACATTGACCTCTGGGTGGAAAAGTTGTCTAAAAAACGGGACCTACCCCTGGGATACACTGTTATCTGCAAGGTAACTGTGACCTCTGGGTCACACTGTTGTCTACAAGGTAACTGTGACCTCTGAGTCTCGCTATTTTTTTAACGAGAATATAAAAACTGTTTTGGAGTGCGTTGTGATCCTGGTTGATTCCAACTAACAATTCCATCCCATTTAACAACCATTCAGTCCTGAAAATATCGCTGTATACAGCTTTACTCTGGCAATGAACGCTAACAGAGCTCCAACAAAGTGAAACATGACTTGATGAAGCTCTACATGTAGTGCAACGTGACTTGGTAAAGCTTCACTAGCGAAACGTGACTTGGTTTAGCTTTTCAGAGAGAAAGGTGACTTGATGACGCTCTACAGAGCGGAACGTCCACTGTTTTAACAAGTCACTGTCCATAAAGTGGACAGTGACTTGTTAAAACTCTACATGAAGTCAAACGCGACTTACTAAAGCTCTACGGAGTGAAACGTGTCTTGGTAGAGCTCTAAACAGAGACTTAATCATGCTCTTCACAGAGCGAAACATTGCCACTATCAAACATTCCTTCCCGCCCTTGGTTTCACGCCCATATGATCCCACATACGGTATCCTGGTCCTCGTCACCGCATCAAGAACATTTACATAAGATCAGAAGGCTTATCCCACTCATTATGGAGTCAGAATCAGGCAGGTGAGGCGATTCAGTTCCTTTGTATGGGTTGACAACAGGATAATGGCTTGCAGCACTTTAATGAAGGAGATTTTAAGAGCGAGTTATTTACATAGATCAGTGATTATTAATTGACTGAGTTATCACTCGTCATTAAATATTTTTTTTACGTTAGTGGCTGTTTTCAGGGAGCATTTTAATATGTGTGTGTGTGTGTGTGTGTGTGTGTGTTGTGTGTGTGTGTGTGTGTGTGTTTCTTTAGGTACGTCTACATATACCATTCGTTAGTTTAAGAAGTTCATGTGCTCAACTATATTGAACAACATACACATAGACACACACACACACAAGCCTACCACATACACTGTAGTATGCTCAGAGTATGTTACATTTTATTGGGCATATGTTACACACCCACATGGGCATGCGTCCCTACCAGTGAACCAGGCTCTACGTGTTTAACGATCAGGGGCCCCGTCGTTATACCAGTACCTTGGTATTGCAACCCCTGAATGGGTTGCAATATATATAATGTATATTATGATTATGAACATAATGTATATTACCTTTTCATATAATTTTATATTGCTTATATTTGCGATAATAGCTAAATCGTGAATATATTGCTTTATAATATTATTTGACTTAGTTACCTGTTGTTAGGTAGGATGTAACATATTATGTGCTCAGTTCAAGTCTTGATTGTCTAACTACTGTAATTATCGCTTGTGGCTCGTTAGACTGCCGGCTTCTGTTTCTGAGCTGCAGCTGTCCACGGAGCTATCACGTGATCGAAGGGGGGGGGTGTCCTCACCTCGCCTGAAATATTCAGTCTGGTCTAGACTCTCTTGGTGGTTGGACAGATTGTCTGTCTCATTATTCTTGTTAGTTCTGTAGAACTCTGTTCACAGAACATTGGATAGACTTAGTGATTTTCGACGTTGTACTGAGGTTGTGTGTCTCAAAGACACTCTGAGTAACTCAGGTCCTGAGCTGTAGCTTCTGACCTAATTTGTACTGGTATCTGTGTATTATCACAGTCGGGGATTTTCTTATGCTGAACTTAGATTCAGTATTATGGGAGTTTTATGACTTTTGTGGAGGATCTGCAGATGATCCCTACTTAGTGTCGTTATATTATCTCCTTGTTCCTGATTCTGTGTCGCAGTTGCTTGTTATATTGCTATTGGGCTTAGCATTCTTTTTGTTGTTCAAGCAGACTGTTCTGACTGCCAGTTGGTCAAGAAGTTAGTTTATTTGAGGACTTTGTCAGTCACTTGCTTAAGTCTAGTCGAGTCGTGAGACATAGTGAACTACTTAGAGCACTTACACACATACACACAAACTTACTTGTACATATTTGTAATATCTTATTAAATGTTAATGTACCAGACGGTACTTAAGAATTATAAATGTGATATGTGCTTTCAGCACAATACTATTGTATACGGGAGAAGCTTTTAGAATCGCGTTTTTTGTAACACTTGGCTCAACCAGCCAGTCACAGGGTAGCTCGCCATTGCTAGGAAGCGACGTGGGATGTTCCTGAAGCAGCTTTGGCAGGCTTACCTTACCTGCTGGTCGCTACAGTTCTCACCGTGTCTTGTGCTCGCATTCACCTCATTGTACATAGTTGTAAATACTATACATAGGCTATACATACACAGTAAATACCAGTTCATTTAGGTGACGGAAATGGGAGCTTATTCTGTGGCCTTTTTGCTAATTACTAATTGGTTATGTTACGACAAGGTGTACAGGCCAATAGTCTACACGTGTGCATGTAATAAACACACACACATACACATACACATACACAAACACACACACACACATTAATTTGAACGTGGATGGTTTTACTTGAATCGTGAGTGAAGGGCGGTGGGCCGCGGGTCAGTGCTGCTGGTGGCAGTGTTGACATTAGTGATGTAAAAAAATAAGTGATTAACGACAAGTCAAGGTTGTGACCTTAATCAGAAAAAGTGCAAATCATTTATGAATAATTTGAATGACTGAGTGATTTGGAAAAAATGATAAAACAAGGTTGAGAGACCAAGGCTCCGGCAGTTGGTGTTGTCAGATGTGAACTGTGAATACAATTAGTATCATAAGGTACAGCTTATGTTGAGAAATGGTTTACCAGCTAAGTTTATAGTTTAAATATAGGGAAAACTTAGCTTAGAAAGAGAGCTCATCGCCTGCCCAGCCGCCCCTGCAGACGAGGTCTTGAGAAGATCACTTCTCAACGGGCTGAAATTAATTATATTTTGTAAGATTATAAATTACCCCTAGGGGGTGTTATGTCAGCATATTTCATTCACTGATTGCTGACAAACTTACTTGTGTGGACTCAAAAGTCCACTTATCACCGGGTTTATGATAAGACTAACTCGTAACTTCGACTCAACTGCGCAGTCAATAGTAGTACATCACGAGTTAGAACACTTACCTGGGTATATGTATCTGACCCGTAGTTACGCCCGGATATCCGTTGAGTTGATTGAAGAATAGTGTTCTTTGAAGAATGTCGCACTACACTCTGTTGGATCGCAACACTCGTTGTTACACTGTTTATCAACATTAGTTCATTTATTCACCATCTGTTTACTAGAGAAGTTGAACACTCTTCTCTGTAAGTGTTTATTGTGTTTTTGAGACACTTTATACGCACTAACACACGGATCAGCGTTCTTTGTTGGTTATTCCAGCGTCAGTGTGACTCTCAGTAGACTCAAAAGTAATCTGAAATCACAGCGTCCTCCACCGTCACTGTCCCTCGCACATAAAGGAAAAGCTTCCTTGCCAAACTTCCTCCATGAAGCAAAGCAGAATGCTTGATTCTTGCTGTCTTAAGCATAGACAACAATGTACACTATCTTTACCATGGTAATAAAGTGGGAGCAGGATTTTCCTTAATTGTCCTGCTAAGGTAAGAGATGGACTGTCTTTTATTAAATTACACTTTGCAACACTGGAGTCTTGCAAGGAGCGTCGGTCGCTTGACCACGTCGCATACTCGTACTGCATCTGGGATCAATTACTTGCTGTAGCAGTAAACAAGATGCTTGCCCCTTCTGAGAGGGCTGGGCCCCTCAGGGCTGAAAGGGGCTGAAAGGGCCTGAAGGGGGCTGTGGAGAAAATTTCTCCACAGGTTAAGTCCACAATACTAAGGACAAAAAAGTGAGAATAAACGGTATTAATGGGACTGAGTCAGTGACGTAACTAGAATGAGAAGAGGACATAAATAAGTGGTATATACATCTTGCGATATTATAAGAAAACACACGAGGAGGATTTCAATTACACTGTGACTGTAAACGCCAAATATTCATCCATATATGGAGCAATTTGTGGGTGTCTCTGTGCCAAGGGATAAGTAGTGGTAACCCTGATTGAATATTTGGTAAAACTTGATAACTAATTATTAAAACTAATTTACAACAGTATGAGCAGTGATGAGTGTATCTCGCGGTGCCTGGAAAACATCTCCTGTGCAATAGTAAAATAATCGTAATTGTTATTAAATATAATTAGGAAGAGAGTGAGAGAAAATTTAAAAGCACTTCAGGATAGTGACCAAGCAGACCAGTATAACATATACTGTCAGTTACATGGGCAGTGCTGATAGATTTATGTTTTCTTCTCTAAAAAGATCTCAGGTACACCAGTGGGTAATATAATAGCATCGACACCATGCCTAACCCTTCTAGGGTAGGGTAGGTGCCTGAGCCCGAGCCTTTAGCTCATAAGACTGTCATTCTCATTTGCCCCCTTGGGGCGGGGATGACAGATCAGAGAGGCCTAGCTTGTGGCTAGGCCTGGGGACAGTTGGTCATAAAGATGAGGAGGTACTTGTGCCTCCTCCCATGGGAGACTTAGGTCTCAGACACTCCCTGAAGAGGGAGCCAAGGCCGGGCCACCACTTGGAAAAGGCCCGGGCCGGGAGAATACCGGCGAATCTTTAATAATAATAATAATAATATAATAGCAATTGCTACTATATAATTAATTAGGGAGTGAGACATAATTCTACAAACCATCAGAGGAGCGGTGTAGCCCAGAGTACATAAAGCAGGATGGTACCATTCATCGCTGCCACACCAGCACCATCAGAGGAGCGGTGTAGCCCAGAGTACATAAAGCAGGATGGTACCATTCATCGCTGCCACACCAGCACCATCAGAGGAGCGGTGTAGCCCAGAGTACATAAAGCAAGATGGTACCATTCATCGCTGCCACACCAGCGCCATCAGAGGAGCGGTGTAGCCCAGAGTACATAAAGCAAGATGGTACCATTCATCGCTGCCACACCAGCGCCATCAGAGGAGCGGTGTAGCCCAGAGTACATAAAGCAGGATGGTACCATTCATCGCTGCCACACCAGCGCCAGACTATTCAGGGCTACCATCCAGACTATTCAGGGCTACCATAGTTCCATGACTCAGATCAAGATAATATGGAAGTCAAATATATATTTTTGCACAGTGATTTGTTGAACTATATATTTAAGTGATTGTCTTTATTTAATCAAAATTATTAAAGAAATATTATTTAAATTCGTCTAAAACAATAGGTTAGGATTACCTGGAGAAGATTTTTGGGGTCAGCGCCCCCGCGGCTCGGTCTGAGACCAGGCCAGGTTAGTTTGATAGCATTATAGGTAGCCACTCAGCTTCATACCTGAACGGACAGGTGCTGAACCAGCCTGGTGCTGAATAGTCTGGTGCTGAACCAGCCTGGTGCTGAATAGTCTGGTGCTGAACCAGCCTGGTGCTGAATAGTCCGGTGCTGAACCAGCCTGGTGCTGAATAGTCCGGTGCTGAACCAGCCTGGCGTTGAATAGTCCAGTGCTGAACCAGCCTGGTGCTGAATAGTCCGGTGCTGAAACAGCCTGGTGCTGAATAGTCCGATGCTGAACCAGCCTGGTGCTGAATAGTCCGGTGCTGAACCAGCCTGGTGCTGAATAGTCCGGTGCTGAACCAGCCTGGTGCTGAATAGTCCGGTGCTGAACCAGCCTGGTGCTGAATAGTCCGGTGCTGAACCAGCCTGGCGTTGAATAGTCCAGTGCTGAACCAGCCTGGTGCTGAATAGTCCGGTGCTGAAACAGCCTGGTGCTGAATAGTCCGATGCTGAACCAGCCTGGTGCTGAATAGTCCGGTGCTGAACCAGCCTGGTGCTGAATAGTCCGATGCTGAACCAGCCTGGTGCTGAATAGTCCGGTGCTGAACCAGCCTGGCGTTGAATAGTCCGGTGCTGAACCAGCCTGGTGCTGAATAGTCCGATGCTGAACCAGCCTGGTGCTGAATAGTCCGGTGCTGAACCAGCCTGGTGCTGAATAGTCCGGTGCTGAACCAGCCTGGTGCTGAATAGTCCGGTGCTGAACCAGCCTGGTGCTGAATAGTCCGGTGCTGAACCAGCCTGGCGCTGAATAGTCCGGTGCTGAACCAGCCTGGCGTTGAATAGTCCAGTGCTGAACCAGCCTGGTGCTGAATAGTCCGGTGCTGAACCAGCCTGGTGCTGAATAGTCCGGTGCTGAAACAGCCTGGTGCTGAATAGTCCGGTGCTGAACCAGCCTGGCGCTGAATAGTCCGGTGCTGAACCAGCCTGGCGTTGAATAGTCCAGTGCTGAACCAGCCTGGTGCTGAATAGTCCGGTGCTGAAACAGCCTGGTGCTGAATAGTCCGATGCTGAACCAGCCTGGTGCTGAATAGTCCGGTGCTGAACCAGCCTGGTGCTGAATAGTCCGATGCTGAACCAGCCTGGTGCTGAATAGTCCGGTGCTGAAACAGCCTGGTGCTGAATAGTCCGATGCTGAACCAACCTGGTGCTGAATAGTCCGGTGCTGAACCAGCCTGGTGCAGAATAGTCCGGTGCTGAACCAGCCTGGTGCTGAATAGTCCGGTGCTGAACCAGCCTGGCGTTGAATAGTCCGGTGCTGAACAAGCCTGGCGTTGAATAGTCCGGTGCTGAACCAGCCTGGCGTTGAATAGTCCGGTGCTGATCCAGCCTGGTGCTGAATAGTCCTGTGCTGAACCAGCCTGGCGTTGAATAGTACGGTGCTGAACCAGCCTGGCGCTGAATAGTCCGGTGCTGAACCAGCCTAGTGCTGAATAGTCCGGTGCTGAACCAGCCTGGTGCTGAATAGTCCGGTGCTGAACCAGCCTGGCGTTGAATAGTCCGGTGCTGAACCAGCCCGACGCTGAATAGTCCGGTGCTGAACCAGCCTGACGCTGAATAGTCCGGTGCTGAACCAGCCTGGCGCTGATTAGTCCGGTGCTGAACCAGCCTGGCGCTGAATAGTCCGGTGCTTAACCAGCCTGGCGTTGAATAGTCCGGTGCTGAACCAGCCTGGCGCTGAATAGTCCAGTGCTGAACCTGCCTGGCGTTGAATAGTATGGTGCTGAACCAGCCTGGCGAAGAATAGTCAGGTGCTGAGCCAGCCTGTCGTTGAATAGTACGGTGCTGAACCAGCCTGGCGCTGAATAGTCCGGTGCTGAACCAGCCTGGCGTTGAATAGTTCGGTGCTTAACCAGCCTGGCGTTGAATTGTCCGGTGCTGAACCAGCCTGGCGCTGAATAGTCCGGTGCTGAACCAGCCTGGCGTTGAATAGTACGGTGCTGAACCAGCCTGGCGCTGAATAGTCCGGTGCTGAACAAGCCTGGCGTTGAATAGTCCGGTGCTGAACCAGCCTGACGCTGAATAGTCCGGTGCTGAACCAGCCTGGCGTTGAATAGTCCGGTGCTGAACCAGCCTGGCGTTGAATAGTCCGGTGCTGATCCAGCCTGGTGCTGAATAGTCCGGTGCTGAACCAGCCTGGCGTTGAATAGTACGGTGCTGAACCAGCCTGGCGCTGAATAGTCCGGTGCTGAACAAGCCTGGCGTTGAATAGTCCGGTGCTGAACCAGCCTGACGCTGAATAGTCCGGTGCTGAACCAGCCTGGCGTTGAATAGTCCGATGCTGAACCAGCCTGGCGTTGAATAGTCCGGCGCTGAACCAGCCTGGCGCTGAATAGTCCGGTGCTGAACCAGCCTGGCGCTGAATAGTCCGGTGCTGAACCAGCCTGACGCTGAATAGTCCGGTGCTGAACCAGCCTGGCGTTGAATAGTATGGTGCTGAACCAGCCTGGCGCTGAATAGTCCGGTGCTGAACCAGCCTGGGGTTGAATAGTACGGTGCTGAACCAGCCTGGCGCTGAATAGTCCGGTGCTGAACCAGCCTGGCGTTGAATGGTCCGGTGCCGAACCTGCCTGGGGTTGATTAGTCCGGTGCTGAACCAGCCTGGCGTTGAATAGTCCGGCCCTGAACCAGCCTGGCGTTGAATAGTCCGGTGCTGAACCAGCCTGGCGCTGAATTGTATCCTATCCTACATAAAGTGACCCCCCCCAATCAAAGACAGACATTCGAACGAATGCACGCATAGAGCACAGAGCGCAGAACAATGGTCGACACACTAGCCGAGGTGGCCAGGAGAGCACACATGGGGGGAGCAAAGTTACTAGTTATGGGTGATTTCAATCACAAGGAGATTGACTGGGAAAACCTGGAGCCCCATTGGGGTCCCGAAACATGGAGAGCCAAGATGATGGATGTGGTACTGGAAAACCTCATGCATCAACATGTTAGAGACACTACCAGAGAGAGAGGAGAGGATCAACCAGCAAGACTGGACCTTGTACTCATCTTGAGTAGTTCGGACATCGAGGATATCATGTATGAAAGGCCCTGGGAGCTAGTGATCATGTGGTTCTGTGCTTCGACTACATAGTTGAGCTTCAAGTGGAGAGAGTAGCAGGAATAGGTTGGGAAAAACCAAACTACAAAAGGGGGAACTACTCAGGCTTGAGGAACTTCCTGCAAGACATTCAGTGGGAGAGGGAACTGACAGGAAAACCAGTACAAGAAATGATGGACTATGTGGCAACAAAATGCAAGGAGGCAGAGGAGAGGTTTGTTCCAAAGGGAAACAGAAATAATGGGAAGAACAGAACGAGTCCTTGGTTCACCCAAAGGTGTAGGGAGGCAAAAACTAGGTGTACTAGAGAATGGAAAAGGTACAGAAGACAGAGAACTCAGGAAAATAAAGAGATTAGCCGAAGAGCCAGAAACGAATATGCACAGATAAGAAGGGAGGCTCAGCGGCAATATGAAAATGACGTAGCATCGAAAGTCAAGTCTGACCCGAAGCTGTTGTACAGCCACATCAGGAGGAAAACAACAGTCAAGGACCAGGTAATCAGACTGAGGAAGGGTGATGGGAAGTTCACAAGAAATGACCGAGAGGTATGTCAGGAGCTCAACACGAGATTTAAAGAAGTATTTACAGTGGAAACCAGTAGGACTCAAGGAAATCAGAACAAGGGTGTACACCAGCAAGTGCTGGATGAGGTACATATAACCAAGGAGAAGGTGAAGAAGCTGCTATGCGAACTTGACACCTCAAAGGCGGTGGGACCAGACAACATCTCTCCGTGGGTCCTTAAAGAGGGAGCAGAGATACTGTGTGTGCCATTAACAAAGATCTTCAACACATCAATTGAAACTGGGCAACTCCCTAAGGTATGGAAGATGGCAAATGTAGTCGCAATTTTTAAAAAGGGAGACAGACATGAGGCACTAAACTACAGTCCTGTATCACTAACGTGTATAGTATGCAAGGTCATGGAGAAACAAGGAAAGAAGCAAGTGTATAATTGACAACCAGCACGGTTTCAGGGAAGGAAAATCCTGTGTCACAAACCTACTGGAGTTTTATGACAAGGTGACAGAAGTAAGACAAGAGAGAGAGGGGTGGATCGACTGCATTTTTTTGGACTGCAAGAAGGCCTTCGACACAGTTCCTCACAAGAGGTTACTGCAAAAGCTAGAGGATCAGGCACACATAACAGGAAAGATACTGCAATGGATCAGAGAATACCTGACAGGGAGGCAACAACGAGTCATGGTACGTGACGAGGTGTCAGAGTGGGCGCCTGTGACAAGCGGGGTTCCACAGGGGTCAGTCCTAGGACCTGTGCTGTTCTTGGTATATGTGAATGACATAACAGAAGGGATTAACTCAAAAGTGTCCTTGTTTGCAGATGATGTGAAGTTAATGAGAAGAATCAAATCGGATGAGGATCAGGCAGGACTACAAAGAGACCTGGATAGGCTACAAGCCTGGTCCAGCGACTGGCTGGAAGGGCAAAGAAGACCGCAGACACAGTATAGTTTAGATGGCCAAAGACTGCAAACCTCACTCAAGGAAAAAGATCTGGGGGTGAGTATAACACCGAGCATATCTCCTGACGCGCACATCAATCAGATAACTGCTGCAGCATACGGGCGCCTGGCAAACATACGGATAGCGTTCCGATACCTCAGTAAGGATTCGTTCAAGACTCTGTATACCATTTACGTCAGGCCCATACTGGAGTATACAGCACCAGTTTGGAATCCACACCTAGTCAAGAACGTCAAGAAATTAGAGAAAGTGCAAAGGTTTGAAACAAGACTAGTCCCAGAGCTACGGGGATTGTCCTACGAAGAAAGGTTGAGGGAAATCGGCCTGACGACACTGGAGGACAGGAGGGTCAGGGGAGACATGATAACGACATATAAAATACTGCGCGGAATAGACAAGGTGGACAAAGACGGGATGTTCCCGAGAAGGGACACAGACACAAGAGGTCACAATTGAAAGTTGAAGACTCAGATGAATCAAAGGGATGTTAGGAAGTATTTCTTCAGTCACAGAGTAGTCAGGCCGTGGAATAGCCTAGAAAGTGACGTAGTGGAGGCGGGAACCATACATAGTTTTAAGGTGAGGTATGATAGAGCTCATGGGGTATGATAGAGCTCAGCGAAGAGGCGGGGCCAGGAGCTGTGAATCGACCCCTGCAACCACAAATAGGTGAGTACAAATAGGTGAGTACACACACACACACACACACACACACACGAACACACAAACACACACACACCCACACACAAACACACACACACACAAACACACACGCACACGCACACACAAACACACACACACACGCACACATACACACAAACACACACACACAACACACACACACACACACACACACACACACACACACACACACACACACACACACACACACACACAAACACACACACACACACACACACACACACACACACACACACAACACACACACACCACATTACCAGTCAACGAAAAAACTTCTCCAGGTTCCACTCTCCAAGAAATATCCAGCCCAAAAAAGCAGAGAATTTAATTTCCAGAATTAATAAAGTAACAAGGTGCACTTGTCTGTTTAAATACCATTAAAGTACTGAAAGTTAATGTTGCCAACACTCAAGGTTAAAGTCTCTCACTGGACGGGGGTTAAAAGTCTCTCTGACACCGGGTGTAAGGGGAACTTTAGAAGAGATGCTCAGCCTCAGCCTCCAGGAAACCTCCAGGAACTACGAACTTAGGAGGGGAAAATAAGGGCCGGGGGAGATGTGGGCCCTGGAAGATATAGAGAGGGAAGATAAGGACCCGGGGGGGGGTATCTGGGCATGGGGGGAAGGACAGGAAATTAGTGATAGAGAGACACATGTCTTGCCTCTCTGTCCTCCCAAAGTTGTGGAAAAAGGCGTTCTACAAGGAAGCCTTTTATTAGCGCACTTACGAGGTCAAGGTTAGCGTGACGTTACGATCAGTTCTTGATAGTTTATTCTTTTATTAGAGGAACGTTTCGCCCACTGGAAGCTTCATGAAGGACAAGATACACAAAAAAAGCATTCCCGGACTGTTTATCATTTTATTAGTGTGACGTTTCACCGACTGGAAGCTTCATGGAACACATGGAATGTTTGTAGATGAATGGTTCAGAGAACCGACATGTTGATAAATTAGACACATGTGCAACTCTTGGGTATCTTTTCGCCACTGTGTGGCGAAACGTTTCCTCAATAAAGATACCCAAGAGTTGCACATGTGTCTAATTTATCCACATGGAATGTAAACAAAGCCGTGGTATGTACAGCATACAAGGGAAGTGATGTTGGGGAGAAAGTTCACTCTACGTACGTAACAAATATTCACACATAAGCAACATTTCCCTCAGGAACAGCGAAAACGTAGCACAGAAATCAAAATATCAACAGAGTGCCTTTCCACCAAATATTTTAACGGGGAGACAGCAGGAGGGGGGGGGGGTTCTTGCAACAGAACCAGCAGACACAGCAGTGTAAATGTGTGTGTGTCTGCTGCATCATCACAGAGCTGCAGAGGTGAAAGTAATTGTCGGGCATGATCGTCTGTCTCTAATATCTGGGAGATTGTATCTAGCACGCAACACTCACTGCACTCAAAATGCAATCAGAGTTGCAGGGTGTAGCCCCAGCTAGCAACACTGCCTTACAGAGGCAGTATACTGGCAGTGTTGCAGGGTGTAGCCCCCAGCTAGCAACACACCTGAGAGGGGCAGTATATGGCAGTGTTGCGGAGAAGTGCAGACCAAGCTAGCAACACTGCCTCACAGGGGCAGTATACTGGTAGTGTTGCAGAGTAGTGTAGACCCAGCTAGCAACACTGCTTCACAGGGGAAGTATATGGCAGTGCTGCAGAGTAGTGCAGACACAGCTAGAAACACTGCTTCACAGGGGCAGTATACTGGCAGTGTTGCCGAGTAGTGCAGACTCAGCTAGGAACACTGCCTCCCAGGGGCAGTATACTGGCAGTGCTGCAGAGTAGTGCAGACTCAGCTAGCAATACTGCTTCACAGGGGCAGTATATAACAGTGTTTCAGAGTAGTGCAGACCCAGCTAACAACACTGCTTCACAGGGGCAGTATATGGCAGTGTTGCAGAGTAGTGCACACCCAGCTAGCAACACTGCCTCACAGGGGCAGTATACTGGCAGTGTTGCAGAGTAGTGCAGACCCAGCTAGCAACACTGTCTCCCAGGGGCAGTATACTGGCAGTGTTGCAGAGTAGTGCAGACTCAGCTAGAAACACTGCCTCACAGGGGCAGTATACTGGGAGTGTTGCAGAGTAGTGCACACCCAGCTAGAAACACTGCCTCACAGGGGCAGTATACTGGCAGTGTTGCAGAGTAGTGCACACCCAGCTAGCAACACTGCCTCCTAGGGGCAGTATACTGGCAGTGTTGCAGAGTAGTTCAGACCCAGCAAGCAACACCGCTTCACAGGGGCAGTATATGGCAGTGTTGCAGAGTAGTGCACACCCAGCTAGCAACACTGCCTCACAGGGGCAGTATACTGGCAGTGTTGCAGAGTAGTGCACACCCAGCTAGCAACACTGCCTCCTAGGGGCAGTATACTGGCAGTGTTGCAGAGTAGTTCAGACCCAGCAAGCAACACCGCTTCACAGGGGCAGTATATGGCAGTGTTGCAGAGTAGTGCACACCCAGCTAGCAACACTGCCTCACAGGGGCAGTATATGGCAGTGTTGCAGAGTAGTGCACACCCAGCTAGCAACACCGCCTCCCAGGGGAAGTATACTGGCAGTGTTGCAGAGCAGTGCAGACCCAGCTAGCAACAGTGCCTTAGAGGGGCAGTATACTGGCAGTGTTGCAGAGTAGTGCAGACCCAGCTAGCAACACTGCCTCCCAATGCAGTATACTGGCAGTGTTGCAGAGTAATGCAGACACAGCTAGCAACTCTGCTTCACAGGGGCAGTATATGGCAGTGTTGCAGATTAGTGCAGACCCACCTAGCAACACTGCTTCACACTGGCAGTATATGGCAGTGTTGCAGAGTAGTGCAGACCCAGCTAGCAACACTGCCTCACAGGGGCAGTATACTGGCAGTGTTGCAGAGTAGTGCAGACCCAGCTAGCAACACTGCCTCACAGGGGCAGTATACTGGCAGTGTTGCAGAGTAGTGCAGACCCAGCTAGCAACACTGCCTCACAGGGGCAGTATACTGGCAGTGTTGCAGAGTAGTGCAGACCCAGCTAGCAACACTGCCTCACAGGGGCAGTATACTGGCAGTGTTGCAGAGTAGTGCAGACCCAGCTAGCAACACTGCTTCACAGGGGCAGTATATGGCAGTGTTGCAGAGTAGTGCACACCCAGCTAGCAACACTGCTTCACAGGGGCAGAATACTGGCAGTGTTGCAGAGTAGTGCACACCCAGCTAGCAACACTGCTATCACAGGGGCAGTATACTGGCAGTGTTGCAGAGTAGTGCAGACCCAGCTAGCAACACTGCCTCACAGGGGCAGTATACTGGCAGTGTTGCAGAGTAGTGCAGACCCAGCTAGCAACACTGCTTCACAGGGGCAGTATATGGCAGTGTTGCAGAGTAGTGCACACCCAGCTAGCAACACTGCTTCACAGGGGCAGTATACTGGCAGTGTTGCAGAGTAGTGCAGACCCAGCTAGCAACACTGCCTCATAGGGGCAGTATACTGGCAGTGTTGCAAAGTAGTGCAGACCCAGCTAGCAACACTGCTTCACAGGGGCAGTATATGGCAGTGTTGCAGAGTAGTGCACACCCAGCTAGCAACACTGCTTCACAGGGGCAGTATACTGGCAGTGTTGCAGAGTAGTGCAGACTCAGCTAGCAACACTGCTTCACAGGGGCAGTATACTGGCAGTGTTGCAGAGTAGTGCACACCCAGCTAGCAACACTGCTTCACAGGGGCAGTATACTGGCAGTGTTGCAGAGTAGTGCAGACCCAGCTAGCAACACTGCTTCACAGGGGCAGTATACTGGCAGTGTTGCAGAGTAGTGCAGACCCAGCTAGCAACACTGCTTCACAGGGGCAGATATACTGGCAGTGTTGCAGAGTAGTGCAGACCCAGCTAGCAACACTGCTTCACAGGGGCAGTATACTGGCAGTGTTGGCAGAGTAGTGCAGACCCAGCTAGCAACACTGCTTCACAGGGGCAGTATACTGGCAGTGTTGCAGAGTAGTGCAGACCCAGCTAGCAACACTGCCTCACAGGGGCAGTATACTGGCAGTGTTGCAGAGTAGTGCAGACCCAGCTAGCAACACTGCTTCACAGGGGCAGTATACTGGCAGTGTTGCAGAGTAGTGCAGACCCAGCTAGCAACACTGCCTCACAGGGGCAGTATACTGGCAGTGTTGCAGAGTAGTGCAGACCCAGCTAGCAACACTGCCTCACAGGGGCAGTATACTGGCAGTGTTGCAGAGTAGTGCAGACCCAGCTAGCAACACTGCCTCACAGGGGCAGTAATACTGGCAGTGTTGCAGAGTAGTGCACACCCAGCTAGCAACACTGCCTCACAGGGGCAGTATACTGGCAGTGTTGCAGAGTAGTGCAGACCCAGCTAGCAACACTGCTTCACAGGGGCAGTATACTGGCAGTGTTGCAGAGTAGTGCACACCCAGCTAGCAACACTGCCTCACAGGGGCAGTATACTGGCAGTGTTTGCAGAGTAGTGCACACCCAGCTAGCAACACTGCCTCACAGGGGCAGTATACTGGCAGTGTTGCAGAGAGTGCAGACCCAGCTAGCAACACTGCTTCACAGAGGGCAGTATACTGGCAGTGTTGCAGAGTAGTGCACACCCAGCTAGCAACACTGCCTCACAGGGGCAGTATACTGGCAGTGTTGCAGAGTAGTGCACACCCAGCTAGCAACACTGCCTCACAGGAGCAGTATACTGGCAGTGTTGCAGAGTAGTGCACACCCAGCTAGCAACACTGCCTCACAGGGGCAGTATATGGCAGTGTTGCAGAGTAGTGCACACCCAGCTAGCAACACTGCCTCACAGGGGCAGTATATGGCAGTGTTGCAGAGTAGTGCACACCCAGCTAGCAACACTGCCTCACAGGGGCAGTATATGGCAGTGTTGCAGAGTAGTGCACACCCAGCTACCAACACTGCCTCACAGGGGCAGTATATGGCAGTGTTGCAGAGTATGTGCACACCCAGCTAGCAACACTGCCTCACAGGGGCAGTATATGGCAGTGTTGCAGAGTAGTGCACACCCAGCTAGCAACACTGCCTCACAGGGGCAGTATATGGCAGTGTTGCAGAGTAGTGCACACCCAGCTAGCAACACTGCCTCACAGGGGCAGTATACTGGCAGTGTTGCAGAGTAGTGCACACCCAGCTAGCAACACTGCTTCACAGGGGCAGTATACTGGCAGTGTTGCAGAGTAGTGCACACCCAGCTAGCAACACTGCCTCACAGGGGCAGTATACTGGCAGTGTTGCAGAGTAGTGCACACCCAGCTAGCAACACTGCTTCACAGGGGCAGTATACTGGCAGTGTTGCAGAGTAGTGCACACCCAGCTAGCAACACTGCCTCACAGGGGCAGTATACTGGCAGTGTTGCAGAGTAGTGCACACCCAGCTAGCAACACTGCTTCACAGGGGCAGTATACTGGCAGTGTTGCAGAGTAGTGCACACCCAGCTAGCAACACTGCCTCACAGGGGCAGTATACTGGCAGTGTTGCAGAGTAGTGCACCACCCAGCTAGCAACACTGCTTCACAGGGGCAGTATACTGGCAGTGTTGCAAGAGTAGTGCACACCCAGCTAGCAACACTGCCTCACAGGGGCAGTATACTGGCAGTTGTTGCAGAGTAGTGCACACCCAGCTAGCAACACTGCTTCACAGGGGCAGTAATACTGGCAGTGTTGCAGAGTAGTGCAGACCCACTAGCAACACTGCCTCACAGGGGCAGTATACTGGCAGTGTTGCAGAGTAGTGCACACCCAGCTAGCAACACTGCTTCAACAGGGGCAGTATACTGGCAGTGTTGCAGAGTAGTGCACACCCAGCTAGCAACACTGCTTCACAGGGGCAGTATACTGGCAGTGTTGCAGAGTAGTGCAGACCCAGCTAGCAACACTGCCTCACAGGGGCAGTATACTGGCAGTGTTGCAGAGTAGTGCACACCCAGCTAGCAACACTGCTTCACAGGGGCAGTATACTGGCAGTGTTGCAGAGTAGTGCACACCCAGCTAGCAACACTGCTTCACAGGGCAGTATACTGGCAGTGTTGCAGAGTAGTGCACACCCAGCTAGCAACACTGCTTCACAGGGGCAGTATACTGGCAGTGTTGCAGAGTAGTGCAGACCCAGCTAGCAACACTGCTTCACAGGGGCAGTATACTGGCAGTGTTGCAGAGTAGTGCACACCCAGCTAGCAACACTGCCTCACAGGGGCAGTATACTGGCAGTGTTGCAGAGTAGTGCACATCCAGCTAGCAACACTGCTTCACAGGGGCAGTATACTGGCAGTGTTGCAGAAGTAGTGCACACCCAGCTAGCAACACTGCTTCACAGGGGCAGTATACTGGCAGTGTTGCAGAGTAGTGCAGACCCAGCTAGCAACACTGCTTCACAGGGGCAGTATACTGGCAGTGTTGCAGAGTAGTGCACTCCCAGCTAGCAACACTGCTTCACAGGGGCAGTATACTGGCAGTGTTGCAGAGTATGGCACACCCAGCTAGCAACACTGCCTCACAGGGGCAGTATACTGGCAGTGTTGCAGAGTAGTGCACACCCAGCTAGCAACACTGCTTCACAGGGGCAGATATACTGGCAGTGTTGCAGAGTAGTGCACACCCAGCTTGCAACACTGCTTCACAGGGGCAGTATACTGGCAGTGTTGCAGAGTAGTGCACTCCCAGCTAGCAACACTGCTTCACAGGGGCAGTATACTGGCAGTGTTGCAGAGTAGTGCACACCCAGCTAGCAACACTGCTTCACAGGGGCAGTATACTGGCAGTGTTGCAGAGTAGTGCACACCCAGCTAGCAACACTGCTTCACAGGGGCAGTATACTGGCAGTGTTGCAGAGTAGTGCAGACCCAGCTAGCAACACTGCTTCACAGGGGCAGTATACTGGCAGTGTTGCAGAGTAGTGCACTCCCAGCTAGCAACACTGCTTCACAGGGGCAGTATACTGGCAGTGTTGCAGAGTAGTGCACTCCCAGCTAGCAACACTGCTTCACAGGGGCAGTATACTGGCAGTGTTACAGAGTAGTTCACACCCAGCTAGCAACACTGCTTCACAGGGGCAGTATACTGGCAGTGTTGCAGAGTAGTGCACTCCCAGCTAGCAACACTGCTTCACAGGGGCAGTATACTGGCAGTGTTGCAGAGTAGTGCACACCCAGCTAGCAACACTGCTTCACAGGGGCAGTATACTGGCAGTGTTGCAGAGTATTGCATCCCAGCTAGCAAATTATCACAGGGGCAGTATACTGGCATGTTGCAGAGTATGCACACACCACTACAACACTGCTTAAACAGGGCAGTATACTGCATGTTTCAGAGTATGCACCCACTACAACTATGCCTCACAGGCATATACTGCATGTGTTGCTAAGTAGTGCAATCCCAGCTACTCTAACGCTTCACAGGCATATACGGCAGTGTTGCAGTAGTGCACACCCACTAGCAACACTGCTCCACAGGGCCAGTATACTGCAGTGTTGCAAGTAGGCACTCTCCACTAGCAACACTCCTCACAGGGCAGTGTACAGGCAGTGTGCAAGTAGTCCAGACCCACTACAACACTGCTTCCACAGGGCACTATACGGCAGTGTTGCAGATATGCACTCCCATAGCAACACTTGCCTCCACAGGGGCATGTACTGGCAGTTCTGCAATTTATACATTATACTAATATGATTTTATTCTCTCTTCTTCACTATAAATAATAATATAATAAATAAACTAATAATTAATCCAAACCAAATATTACCACACTATTAACTTCTCTATCACTTAAATTTATTATTATATTATTATTTCAAACAATTATATTGTTGCTAATTCATTATCCAAACTCTCTCCCCATCACCCAAACACTCTCTCCCCCACCACCCACAACCTCTCCCCACATCCCCAACATCTCTCCCCCACCACCCCAACACTCTCTCCCCACCCCCCAAAA
>NC_069451.1:2474896-2518225 GCF_026875155.1 Cherax quadricarinatus | reverse complement strand
CGTATTTAATATAACACTTAAGGTAGCACCTTAAATATATTCTGACGAATATCTCTTTCGATGTATTGTACACTCGTGAAAAACACGTGGTTGTTGCTCATAGGGGACGATTTCCCAGTATTATATTTATATTTATATATCCTATATATATTATATTATATTTATTATATACTATTTTTTATATATATTTATATAATATATAATATTTATATATAATTTACCTAGAATTCGCAAGAAACAGGCGTTACATATTTACTACACTGATCTCTAGCCGAAGTGACTCCGAAACAATACGAACCTTGAAACTAATGTACTGCGTACCGTAGATTCCAAGCAGCAGTTCTTGTGAATGAGTGTCTCATCAATCACTTGTTTCCGTTATTTCAATTTTGATATTGAGTTTGAATTGATAGTTGGTACTCCAAACTGGTTGGGGACTGAAATTAGTACTCTGAGGCATCCATGACTTGTATGACTTGCCTCAGGGAATAACACACTCAGTATGCTGAGAACCATGGTGTTTAGGAGGTGTTGTTCCATGCAAAGAATATGGTTTCTTTAGTCGTGCAAGTTAAAACACAATCCTTAGGATGCCCCCCATCCAGCGACCAGATACTTAGAATCTAACGAGCTAATGGGGGCCCATTCGTCAGATCAGTATCTAGGTTCAGCCAATGAGAAGGTGGATATGGCAGTTGTGAAGGTGACGTGGCTACCACAGCACGTTTTCACCTTGTCATTTCCATGCGTGAGTGGTTGAAGCACGGTTGGCTGCATTTCTATTGCTTCAGTTCTGCCTGATTAACCGTGGCATTTGCACTAAATACCTATTACTGTACATAGGTGTTCATAGTTGTATTACTTCTGTCTATATTGGTGAAGGTAATATAATTCAAAGTTTTATGCTGTGTTTATTTTGCTCCCTTTATACCCAGGTTAACAGGCTTTGGAGTACTGGTTGTAATAGTGGGCCAATTGGCGAGTGATGCTTACTCTCGGTTCAGTTCACACAGGGCTGGGCATTAGAAACGCAGGATCGAGTTATGTCCAAGCTGCGTTTCCGTTAGTGAATCAAATCTATTGTTTCGTGGTGGTGGAAGTGGAATATTCAACGGTTCAGAAGAAATCCAGATATTCGTCTTGAAACTTTTTATCCACTTCTCCGAGGCTGTGGGTTCCCACTATTTGCACCAGTGGTGGACCCAATCTATTTATATATATATATATTATATATATATATATAGATATGTTAAATATTATATATCTATATATATATAGTTATATATATATATATATATATATAATTAGAGTTTACCTTATCCCTATAGAGCAGTACATGGAATTAGAGTGTTCTTGGACTGGTGGTGTATAGACAATTGCTGTCTTAATGACATTCTTGTACAGACGTCTTTATGCCTAATTAACCAACCAATCAACTTCTATTCAAATAAAACCTCTAAAAAAAAATTCTATTCATCATTATTATTTTTTTCTAAAATGAAAGTAGAAAAATTCTGCACCAAAACTAACTTAGACGTTGCACTTGTTTTTAATGAGATGATGTAGGTAAGAGTTCTTAGTTTGTAAATGAAGCTAGAATGTAAACCTTGTAGAACCTGTGTAAGAGAGTGAGAGAGAGTGAGAGAGAGAGAGACAGAAGACAGACAGTCAGACAGACAGACAGAGACAGACAGAGTCAGACAGGTCAGAGGAAAGTAATGAAGGAGAGGAGGGTGGAAAGAAATATTGCACACGTATTAGAGAATGGAAGGAGGAGATATATAGGAACAAGAAGCTTTTAAAACATAACGGAGTGGGATGTGAAAAGATAAATGGAGAGAGGAGAGAGGAGAGAAAAAGAGAGAGACGAGAGAAAGAGTGCAGCTCAGCAGCAAGGGAAGAAAGAAGAGGAACAAAAGAAAAAATGGAGATAATGCAGATGTATGGGATAGGGGAGAATTAAAAATTAAATAGAGAGGAGGGGGAGGGGGAGGGGAGGGTGAGAGAGGGAGGGGGGATTTGTTATCCCCTCCCACACAACTCATTATTTACTTGGTTGAATTGACTAGCTGACACTTAGTAATTTGGGGAGATGGAACAAACAAGGATTACCGGCCCTGCATTGCTACAAGGCAAACCTGCGTTGTGAGGAGGTGAGGGAGTTTCGTACCCTCGGTTTATTCGACTCACTCAACACTATGTAATTACTCTCTGAACCAGCAGCGCACAGACGTGAGAGAGAAATTGAAATTGTGATTCATTTGTCTTGTAATTATATATATGTATCCTCTACACAGCTTATTATATATCTAGATATATATATATACTAATATATATCATATATTTTTTATATTTATAATATAGTTTATATATATATATACTTTTTACTATTTTTATATATATTATATATATATTATAGATATTCTATATATTATAATATATTACTATATTATTCTATATTTATATTTATATTTTATATATATATTGATATATATATATATATAGTATATATGTAATGTATATATAATTACATTTGTTATATAACATAGATATAATATATTTAGAATATTAATTATATATATATATATTATATATGGATATATATATATATTTATATTTATATATATATATATATATATATTTTATTTATATATATATAATTTTTGTATATATTTATAGATATATATTATATATATAGTAAATTTATTATAATTATTATATATAATTTATATATTTTATATATTTTATTTTTTTGTTGTTTTGTTTTTATCACATCTGGACGATTCCACCAGACAGGGTGTGGCTCCGAAAAAAGAAAAAAACTTTCACCATCATTCCACTCCTTCATGTCTTGCAGAAGGTTGCTTTACACTACAGTTTTTTAAACTGCAACAAACACCCTCCTTCAGAGTGCAGGCCACTGTATTCCATCTCCAGGGACTCATCGTCCGGCCTGCCGGTTTCCCTGAAACCCCTCATAAATGTTACTTTGCTAACACTCTAACAGCCAGTCAAGTATAAAAACCATTTGTCTCCATTCACTCCTATCAAACTCGTCAGCATGCACTGGAAGTCCGAGCCCCTCGCACACAAAACCTCCTTTACCCCACTCCGTCCCATCCTTTTCTAGGCCGACCCCTACCGCCTTCCTTCACATATAAGTATCTGACACACTCTTGAAGTCCTTCTGTTTCGCTCACATTCTCTCTTACATGTCCGACCACTTCAACAACCCTTCCTCAGCCCTCTGGGACAACTGTTTTGGTAATCCGCACCACCTCCTATTTTCCAAACTACGAATTCTCTGCTTTATATTCCTACAAAATTGCCCTCAGACTATGACATCTCCACTGCCCCAGCCTTCTCCTCGCTGCAACATTCATTCATCCTATGCTTCACACCCATTAAGAGCGTTGGTATAGCTATACTCTCATACATTCCCCTCTTTGCATCCAAGGGACAAAGTTCTTTGTCTCAACAGACTCCTATGTGCACCACTCACCTTTTTCCCATCATCCATTCTATGATTCACCTCATCTTTCATAGACCCATTCCCAAGACCGGTCCACTCCCAAAATATCTGAACATTCACCTCTCCTTACTCTTCTCCCTTCCTCAATCTGCTTATCAATCTATTTCATCACCTAATCTTTTTGTTATCCTTCATAACCTTTACTTCTTTCCTGTTATTCACCTTTAATTTTTTCTTTGGCATTACCCTACTCAAAAGTTATCACCAAATCTATGCAACTTCTCTTCAGAATCTCCAGAGCCACAGTGTCATCTGAAAGTGCACTGATGAAAACTCCCACTTTATGTGTGATTCTTTATCTTTTAACTCCACGCCGTTTGCCAAGGACCCCGCATTTACTTCATCTTTAAGAACAACCCAATATAAAATATATTAAACACCACGGTGACATCACACATCCTTGTCTAAGGCCTACTTTTACTGGGAAATAATTTCCTCTTTCCTTACATACTCTAACTTGAGCCTCACTATCCTAGTTAAAAATATTCACTGCTTTCAGTAACCTACCACTACACATACTACCTGAACATCTGCCTCATTTTGCCCCTAATCCACCCCTGTCATACGCCTTTTCCAAATCCATAATGCCCCCCCCCCCCCCCCCCAAGCCCCCCCTCCCCTTTAGCCTTATCTAAATATGTTCACTTAGTGTTTCACTGTAAACATGGTCCACTCACCCCCTACCTGTCCTAACGACTCCTTGATCATCAGCTATCCTATTCTCCCGAGCTCTTACTCTTAATTCTTTCAATAATAACTCTACCATAACTTTACCAGGTATACTCAACGACTTATTCCCTATAATTTTTGCACTTCTTTTGTCCCCTTTGCCTTTATAACAAAGGAACTATGCATGCTCTTGCCAATCATCCCTAGGTACCTTACCTCTTCCATACATTTAGTAAATAATTGCACCAAAACCACTCCAAAACTCTATATCCCCACCCTGCTTTTAATACATTTCTATCTTTATCCCCACAATCCGGCTGCCTTACCCCCTTTCATTTTACCTACTGCCTCACGAAATTCCCCCAAACTACAACTGCTCTTCTTCACTCCTACAAGTGTTATTCTCCTATGCCCTATACACGAAATCACAGCTTCCTATCTTCATCAAGTTTAAAATCCTTCGAAATAATCCCTCCATCTACCCAATACTCTTAACTCTCCATTTAATAACTCTCCTTCTATTTTTTAAACTGACAAATCCATTTTTTCTCTAGGCCTTCCTTAACTGTTACACTCCACCCCCCCCCCCCCCCAAACTTTTTCTTATTTTCAACAAAATTTGTTGTTAAACTCTCACCCACTCTTCATTTGCTCTCTTTTTCTTGCTTCACCACTCTCTTAACCTCTCTCTTTTTTCCATATACTCTTCCCTCCTTGCATCATCACTTCTACTTTGTAAAAACTTCTCATATGCTAACTTTTTTTCCTTACTACTCTCTTTTCCTCCATTCATTCACACCAATCGCTCTTTCCATCCCGCAACCCACAGTCCTGTAACCACAAGCTCTGCTGAACACTACAGTATATTATGATAATCATTGTGTGATAGTATACCTCACCCCATACCTTTCGACTATACCCTTAGGCCTATGCTGACCACAACTCCCTCTTCTGAGCCCATCTAATCATCCATTGCTGTTTCCCCCACATGATCTCGTCCTAACTGTCCTCTTTTAGTTTAGAAACTTCATCTCTTCTTCCCTGATGATCTCTATTTCTCCTTGTATCACATCTACCTTTTACTCTCAGTGTAGCTACACTAGAAAGTGATTGATTATATTCTGTGGCCCCTCTATAAACATGCACATCTCTGAAGTTTCTACTCAACAGTCTTATCTACAAATACATTATCCAACAAACTACTGTCATTTTGCCCTACATCAGTATCTTGTATACTTATTTATCCTCTTTTTCTTCAAATATGTATTACTATAACTAAACCCCTTCTATACAAAGTTCAATCCAAGGGACTCCATTATCATTTACACTGGCACCACAAACTTAACCTACCACACCCTCTTAAAATGTTTCTCCTACTTTAGCAAAACCCCCCCCCCCCCCCACCCCCCCCCCGGTCCCTCACCCCACCATTACTCTCTCACTTGGTTCAAAGCTCCTATTACATTCACTTACATCCTCCCTACAAATCCTTTCCCCTCATACATTCCTCTCGTTCTAGGTGCATACCAGCTTATTATGACCCACTTTTCGCATCCAACCTTTACATTTTAATCCACATAATTCTTGAATTTACTCATCGTTATTCTCTTTTTCCTTCAATAACTGTTCCTTCAACATTACTTGCTACCCATTCCTTTTGCCCTCTAACTCTCTCAGATATATCAGATTTAATTCCCATTCTATTTCCCCACCGAAACTCCCCTTACCCCCTTCAGCTTTGTTTCGCTTAGGGCCAGGGACATCCAACTTCTTTCATTCATTAACATCAGCAATATCTGTTTCTTGGTTCATCCGCACTACATCCACGCACATTCAGCTAATCCAGTTTCTTAAACTTTTCCTTCTTCTCTTTTTTAGTAAATGTCTACAGGAGAAGGGGTTTCTAGCCCATTGCTCACGGCATTTTAGTCGCCTCATCGACAAGCACATGGTTACGGAGGGAAAGATTCTTTTCTGTTCCCCATTGGACAATAGAAGAAATAAAGAGGGCAAGAGCAATTTAGAAAAAGGAGAAAAACCTAGATGTATGTTTATATTTATGCATGTGCGTGTCTGGAAGTGTGGACAAAAGTGTAAGTTGGTATGTAGCAGATTTACCTGTTATCTAGCGTGTTATGAGACAGAAAAGAAAACCCAGCAATCCTACATCATGCAAAACAGTTACTGGTTTCTGTTTCACAGTCATCTGGCATGGACGGTAGTACATCCTGGTGGTGCTGTTCTACCAACCTACTACAACCTATTATATATATATATATATACTCATATATGCATTACTATATATTATATATATTTATATTATATATATAATATATATATATATATATACTATCTATATATATTAGATATTATATAATATATATATATTATATATATATAATATATTTATACTATTTATATATATATAGATATAGTAATATATGCAAGGTATTTCGGCGAGAGCAGGGAATATTACAACAAAAACACTGATCTCTGGCTGTAGGAGTCTCGTACTACGAACCTTAGGACAAGGTAAGCAGTGCTTTACCAATCTAAACACAACTGGTCAATACCTTGGCGTGTAGCTTGCGCTTACACGTTTGATCCAGGCAAGCCTGCTTTCAGGGAGAAGGCTTACAGGCTTTTCACTCATCCCCTGCATGCATAGCCTTTTCACTAAGAGGTTTTTTAAACAATGCTACGATTCGCTAAGCAGGCGAAATATACACAAACATGATCTCTGGCTGTAGGTGACTCGAACCTACGATTTGGACAAGGTCGCAGGGAAATGTTTTACCAATCTACCCTACTGGGAATTACCTTGGCGTGTAGTTTGCACTACACGTTTGATCCAGGCAGCCAGACTTTCAGGAGAAGGCTTACAGCTTTTCTTCTCAATCCCTGCATGCCATCAAACCTTACTAGAGCTTTTAACAACTGCACGAATTCGCGAGAGCAGGCGAATGTGAAACAAACACTGCTTCTGGATGAAGGAGGACTCGAACATTTCGAACCTTTGGGCAAAGGTACGCAGGTGCTTTACCAATTCTACCCACATTGGACAATGACCTTGGCGTGTAGCTTGCAGTACACGTTAGATCAAGGCAGCCAGCTTTCAGGGGAGATAGGTTTACAGCTTTGAATCTCATCCCCTGCGTGCTTCAGCTTACAGAGATTTTATCAATGCAAGAATTCGAGAGAGCAGGCGAAATATACACAAACACTGATCTCTGGCTGAAGGAGACTCAAACCCTACGAACCTTAGGACAAGGTACGCAGTGCTTTACCAATCTACCCACACTGGACAATACCTTGGCGTGTAGCTTATATTTCGCCTGCTCTCGCGAATTCCTTGCATTGTTAAAATCTCTAGTAAGGCTGATGCATGCAGGGGATTAGATGAAAAGCTGTAAGCCTTCTCCCTGAAAGCTGGCTGCCTTGGATCAAACGTGTAGCGCAAGCTACACGCCAAGGTATTGTCCAGTGTGGGTAGATTGGTAAAGCACTGCGTACCTTGTCCTAAGGTTCGTAGGTTCGAGTCTCCTTCAGCCAGAGATCAGTGTTTATATATACATATATAAACGATGGAAAGCGGGATGAAAGACATTGACACACACGATGCCTTCTACCTACTCACAAGATGTCTGTCAATCCCAAAACTTACCTATTTTCTGAGATGCTCCCCAGCCTTCAGCAGTCCAAAACTCAAGGAATATGACTCTCTCCTGAAGGCCATGTTTGAGAGTGTATTGAATCTTTCCCTTGACGATGGACAGTGGTTGCAATCCTCACTTCCGGTCAGGCTTGGAGGGCTAGGAGTACGCAGATCCTCCCAGATTGCTCTACCAGCTTTCCTATCCTCTTCCATTGCATCAAACGAGTTGATAAGAGAAATTTTTTCCTGACACCCTCAGTGACTCGGGCAGGAATAGAAGCCCCTAGCTATGCCAGTGCCATCCCCGAATGGGAAACTCTTGCTGCTCCAGCACCAAACCCTAGTGCAGCACTGGCTACAAAAAGTCAAGCTGGGGATGGCCCAATTGCTGAAAAGGTGCTTCCCAAACCATGCTCAGGGCTGCAACATCAGATAGGGAGATTCCCCGTCTCCGGCTGTGAGTGCACATCACTCCGGGGACTTCCTCTAAACAGTTCCCATATCGGCAATGGGAACGCGACTCGACCCTAAGACCCTCCGTATTGCAGTGGCTCTGCGCCTTGCTGCCCAATTCACACAAAATATATGTGTATTTGCGGCGAATGCAAGCAGACCAATACGGTCTACATGGTCTTAACTGTTCCAAAACCAAGGGCTGGCATGCAAGACACAATGAGGTCAACGACATCATTTAAAAGAACCCTTGCTACAGCTGGATGCCCTGCCGAGAGGGAGCCACGATCACTTGCAGCAAACAATACCCACAACCCAGCAAACCGCCCCGACGGGATCACCATCTATCCTTGGAAGAATGGCAAGCTCTTAGCATGGGACTATACCTGTGTGTCCACACTGGCTGACACCCATTTCCATCACAGTGTGGGGGCGACAGGAAAAGGGGCTGCTGACCACAGGGAGGAGTACAAGATCAGCAAGTTACAGGGACATTAGCCAACAGTATCAATTTGTCCAGTGGGATTAGAGACCTTGGAATCATGGGGAAAAAAATGCCACACGTTTCCTTAAAGAATTGGGTTCCAGACTCATCGACACCCCAGGGACCCAAGGGCAGCCACTTTCATGTTTCCCGCGCCCCAGCGTCGCCATCCAGAGGGGAAATGTTGCTGATACTTGGCTCACGTCCAGCTCGGAGGAGCTGGAGGAAATTCATGATCTTTGATACATTGTGCCATTGTATTCTGTTTATGTTTTTTTCTGTAAATGTATTTTGTTTCTTAAAAATGTTCACATAGAATAAAAAATATATGGGGGTGGTAGGAGAAGAAATTATTCAAACGTCCGGGGAGAACCCTTGAGTTTTCCCTGAGGTCCCGTTTATTGTTTCTCTGAGGATGAGGCTCCCCATTCCAGCCATAGAGGTGGTTACTTCCTTTTAATATTTTTTTTTTTTTAAAAAAAAAATACTACATATATATATATATATATATATATTATTTTATATATATATATATATATATATATATATATATTATATATATATATATATATATATGGGACCCATAGCCTCGGAGAAGTGGATAAAAAGGCTTAAAGGGAAAGAATATTTGGATTTCTTCCTGAACCCGTTTGAATATTCCATTTCCCCCTACCACCCCATCTTTTAAACTATTTTTTTTTTCCCAAATAGGATTTTTTTTATTACATAATATGGCACTGAAGATTTAAGAGATACATTGTTAATATATGGTGGCATATACGGTACATGTTGTTACGTGGTTTCACTGATTATAGGGCGAAATCTCATCCAGCTCCTCAGAGCTGGGGCGTGTGCCCAAAATACAGCGGCATTACCCTTTGAACAGCCCCCACTGAGCCGCTGGAACAGAAAATTAGCTCCCCTGGGATCCCTAGTTACCTGATGAGTCTTTTTCCCAGCTCCTTTAAGGAAATTAGATGCACTCTTTTCCCATGAGCCACGGGTCTCTGACCCTATGGGAACAAACATTTTATGATATATATATATTTATATATATTATTTATATTTTTTATATTTATTATTATATATATATATATATATTTATATATAATATGTATTGTTATATTATATCTATATATATATTATATATTATATATATACATATATATATATTATATATATATATATATATATATATTTAATTGTATATGTTTATATATATATATATATATATATTATATATAAATATATTATATATATATATATATATATATATATATTTTATATATTTTTTAATAAATTTATATATATATATATATTTTATATAAGACCCAGTTGTGAGTGTGGGGGAAGTTCGTGAGGCAGTAGGTAAAATGAAAGGGGGTAAGGCAGCCGGGATTGATGGGATAAAGATAGAAATGTTAAAAGCAGGTGGGGATATAGTTTTGGAGTGGTTGGTGCAATTATTTAATAAATGTATGGAAGAGGGTAAGGGAAAACCTAGGGATTGGCAGAGGGCATGCATAGTTCCTTTGTATAAAGGCAAAGGGGATAAAAGAGAGTGCAAAAATTATAGGGGGATAAGTCTGTTGAGGTGTACCTGGTAAAGGTGTATGGTTTGAGTTATAATTGAAAGAATTAAGAGTAAGACGGAGAATAGGATAGCAGATGAACAAGGAGGCTTTAGGAAAGGTAGGGGGGTGTGTGGACCCGGTGTTTACAGTGAAACATATAAGTGAACGTATTTGATAAGGCTAAGAGGTCTTTGTGGCATTTATGGATTTGGAAAAAGGCGTTATGACAGGGTGGATTGGGGGGCAATGTGGCAGTGTTGCAAGTGTATGGTGTAGGAGGTAGGTTACTGAAAGCAGTGAAGGTTTTTACGAGGATAGTGAGGCTCAAGTTAGAGTATGTAGGAAAGAGGGAAATTTTTTCCCCGTAAAGTAGGGCCCTTTGACAAGGATGTGTGATGTCACCGTGGTTGTTTATATATTTATGATGGGGTTGTAAGAGAAGTAAATGCGAGGGTTTTGGCAAGAGGCGTGGAGTTAAAAGATAAAGAATCACACACAAAGTGGGAGTTGTCACAGCTGCTCTTTGCTGATGACACTGTGCTCTTGGGAGATTTGAAAAGAAGTTGCAGAGATTGGTGGATGAATTTGGTAGGGTGTGCAAAGAAGAAAATTAAAGGTGATACAGGAAAGAGTAAGGTTATGAGGATAACAAAAAGATTAGGTGATGAAGATTGAATATCAGATTGGAGGAGGGGGTATGGAGGGAGGTGAACGTATTCAGATATTTGGGAGGGACGTGTCAGCGGATGGGTCTATGAAAGATGAGGTGAATCATAGAATTGATGAGGGAAAAAGAGTGAGGGGGTGCACTTAGGAGTCTGTGGAAACAAAGAACTTTGTCCTTGGAGGCAAAGAGGGGAATGTTGAGAGTATAGTTTTACCAACGCTCTTATATGGGTGTGAAGCGTGGGTGATGAATGTTGCAGCGAGGAGAAGGTGGAGGCAGTGGAGGATGTCATGTCTGAGGGCAATGTGTGGTGTGAATATAATGCAGAGAATTCGTATTTTGGGAAAGTTAGGGGAGGTGCGGGATTACCAAAACTGTTGTCCAGAGGGCTGAGGAAGGTTGTTGGGGGTGGTTCGGACATGTAGAGAGAATGGGGGCGAAACAGAATGACTTCAAGAGTGTATCAGTCTGTAGTGGAAGGAAGGCGGGGTAGGGGTCGGCCTAGGAAGGGTTGGAGGGAGGGGTGTAAAGGGGGGTTTGTGGTGCGAGGGGCTTGGATTTCCCAGCAGGAGCGTGAGCGTGTTTGTGGAGTGAATGGGGGACAAAGGTTTTTAATTTACTTGACGTGCTGTTGGAGTGTGAGCAAAGTAACATTTATGAAGGGATTCAGGGAAACCGGCAGGCCGGAACTTGAGTCTGGAGATGGGGAAGTACGTGCCTGCACTCTGAAGGAGGGGTGTTAATGTTGCAGTTTAAAAACTGTGTGTAAAGCACCCTTCTGGCAAGACAGTGATGGAGTGAATGAGGGTTTGAAAGTTTTTTTTTTTCGGGCCCCCCTGCCTTGGGGGGAAATCGGCGGTGTGATAATAAAAAATAATATATATATAAAATATATATTTATATATATTATTATATATATATATTTATATATATATATATATATATATTTTATTTTTATATATAATATTTATATATATATATATATATTATATATATTTTATATATATAGCCGCTTCCATCCTCACCGAACATAAGTGTTTTTGCGGCAGGGCGACAGCTGATCATTTCGGACTCATGGTTCGTGTGTCACACAGCAGAAGGGAAGTATGCTAGACATAAGGAGGTCAATGCATCATTAAAGACAAGCCTCGCTACAGCCCGTTGCCCAGCTCAACAGGAACCCCAAGTGCAGAGGTCTGACGGAAGTCAAAAGCGTCCTGATTGGAGCCCTTGGAAGGATGGAATCAGATTGCCTGGGACTACACCTGTGCCACCACATTGGCAGACACCTACTTGCCATACTCCGTAGTGGAAGGGGGTGGAGCTGCCAGCCACAGGGTGACCCAGAAGATCCGCAAATATGAAGAACTTCCCCCTTGCTATAACTTCATCCCAATAGGGTCGGAGACCCTTGGAGCATGGGGCAAGTGTGCTCTAAAGTTCCTCAAAGAGCTGGGTGAAAACAGACAACTGCCATGTACAGGAACAGATAAGCAGAGGGACACTGAATAGGGAAGAGACAGCAGGAAGCAACGTGTCAATGGCAGGAAATAATTCGTATCAGAGTATGCTCAGGGAAGCACAGTGGGAGGACGAAAGGAGAGGGCCGTTTTTGTCTATGGGCTCCAAGAAGTAGATGGGGAAACTTACGAGGCAAGGAAACAGGAGGAGGAAAAAAACGATTGAAAGCATCATGAAAGCAATAGAGAGGACAACATGACCCAGTTGACAAATTTTCGCAGAATTGGGTGGTTTGCGAGAGGAAAAAATCGTCCAATCAAGGTGATTTTCATGGCAGAGTCAGCTCGAAACCGGATCCTGCCGGAAAAAGCGCACCAAATGGACAATTAGGAGTTCTGGAGTGTGTACCTGGACCGAGACTGAACAAAGAAGAAAGGATGATACTGAAAGAGAGGATGCAACATAGCAAGGAGGAATGGGAGGCAAGGAAGTTGGGGAGCAGGAGAAATCAGGCCCAGGTGGAAGAACAAGCACAACCCCCTCTAGTACTACCCACAGAAGGAACACAGCCATGGCAATCCCAAAGCAATCGAACAACCCAACCCAAAACCCACTCACTGTACCCTCTGCCCTCATCCCCCTCAGCACAAACCGCACCCCCACAGAAAATGGAGGAGAGGATAGCTGCAGAGAGCAGGAAATGGGAGCCATACGACATAGCAGCAAAAGCTAAGATACAGAGCTTAAAAGAGTACCTAAAAAATCTGAAACAGTCTAGAGAACTGAAGAGCAGTACAGGCATGACAACTGGAACTGCTGCATCAGTCACATATGAGGGGACTGTATAGGACAACGAGCTATACTATATGTGGACCCCCTATCAGACCACAGTGGAACCCAGGAAAAGAGCACACTGAAAACAAATGAGGGGACTAAAGAAAATGAAGGAGCTAAACAATATGCAGGGGCCCCTAACAGACCACAGCAGTGCCAGAAAAATACTGATAGCAAAAACTGACGCTCACTGAGCACAGGGACAACAGCGAGAGAAGAGACTGAAGGAAGGGAAAAGCTGCAATAGAGGCAACTAAATCATCTCAGGGGATGCAAAGGAATATGCAGTGGGAGGACGAAAGGGTGAGGTCAGTCTTTGCTTATGGGCTCCAGAAAGCTAAAGGAGAAAAAAAAACTTATGAAGAAGAAGACGGAGGAGAAAAAATTGATTGAAGGTATCTGAAGCAATAGGAGAGGAACGCACGACACAGCTGGCAAATTTTCTGAAAACAGGGCGCTTTGCAAGAGGAAAAAAGTGGCAGTCAAAGTGATTTTCAAGGAGAATCACCCTGAAACAGGATCATGCAGGAAAGAGCAATTTAAGGGCATTAACGAAGTACCAGAGGGTGTACCCCGACTACGCCCAGAACACAAGAAGAAAAGCAGAAACTGAAAGACAGGGTACAAAGATGCAAGGAGTAATAAAGAGGCAAAAATGCGATGAGAAGGAAAAACCGACTCAGGAGGAAGAGCAAATACAATCTCCCACAGAACACCTGCAAAAGAAACCTCATCCACGACAACCCCAATGCACCCAAACAATCTAACCCAAACCCACACACTGTACCCTCTGCCCAACCCCCTCATCACCCAAAATCCACCCCTATAGTTCCAGGCGGTTTCTCCCCCCCCCCCTCCTAACTCCATTGTTTTAGAAAAAATGAAGGTTTGGTATATGAATGTGGATGGAATAACAAATGAATGTGAGGAATGGCATGAAAGAATCAAGGGGGAAGTCCCCAGATATCATAGCCAGTCACAGGGAAAAAAAATCACCGGGATAAAAGCAAAATTTCCACCCGGATAGAGCAAAGCTACTAGTTATGGGCGATTTCAATCACAAGAATATTGACTGGCAAAACCTAGAGCCACATGGAGAGCCAAGATAATGGATGTGATACTGGAAAACCTCATGCATCAACATGTTAGGGACACTACCAGAGAGAGAGAGAGGGGAGGATGAACCAGCCAGACTGGACCTCTTGTTCACCCTGAGTAGCTCAGACATTGGGGACATCACATATGAAAGGCCCCATGGAGCTAGTGATCACATGGTTCTGAGCTTTGAATACATAGAGTTGCAAGTGAAGAAGTTAACAGGCATAGGATGGGAAAAGCCAAACTACAAAAGGGGAAAATACACAGGTATGAGGAACTTCTTGCAGGAGGTTCAGTGGGAAAGAAAATTGATAGGAAAGTCAGTAAATGAAATGATGGACTATGTAACAGCAAAATGCAAGGAGGCAGAGGAAAGATTTGTTCCCAAGGGAAACGGAAATAATGGGAAAACCAGAACGAGCTCTTGGTTTACCCAAAGGTGTGAGAAGGCAAAAATTAAGTGCACTAGAGAATGGAAAATGTACAGAAGGCAAATGACCCAGTAGGCACAGATAAGGAGGGAGGCACAGTGACAGTACGAAAACGACGTAGCATCAAAAGTCAAGTCTGACCTGAAGCTGTTTTATAGCCACATCAGGAAGAAGACAACAGTCAAGGACCAGGTAATCAGGCAAAGAAGAGAAGGTGGGGAGCTCTCAAGAAACGACCAAGAAGTATGTAAGGAGCTCAGCACTAGATTTAAGGGAAGTATTTATGTGGAGAGAGAAAGGACTTTGGGGGAATTTAGAACAGGGAGGAAACTCAAAACCAACAAGTGTTGGATGAAATAACCAACCGAGGAGGAGTTCAGAAGCTGTTAAATGACTTGATACCCCAAAGGGGTTGGGACAGGACAACGTCTCTTACGAGGGAGCAGAGACATTGTGTGTGCCATAACAACAATTTTCAACCACATCCACTGTAATGGGGGAATTTACCTGAAGTATGGAAAACGGCAAATGTAGTCCCCATTTTTAAGAAAGGAGACAGACACGAGGCACTAACTATAGACCAGTGTCACTGACGTGTATAGTATGCAAGTCTTTGGAGATGATTATAAGGAGGGTGTTGAAACAACTAGAAACAGCACAAGCTTATAAACGACAACCGGGATGGATTCATGGAAGGAATATCCTGTGTCACAAACCTACTGGGTTTTATGACAAAGTAAGGAAAGTAGACACGAGAGAGAGGGGGGTGCGAAGAATTTCATTTTCTTGGGGCTGTAAGTAGGCCTTCGACGCAGTTCCTCACAAGAAATAGTTCAAAAGCTAGAGAATCAGACACAACAACGGACAGGCACTGCCCAATGCACAGAGAATATCTGACGTGAGGCAACGAGGGCAAGGTATGTGACGAGGGGATTAGAGTGGGCACCTGGGACAAGCAGGGTTCAACAGGGGTTTAGTCTAGGACCAGTGCTATTTTTCGTATATTTTAATGACATGACGGAAGGATTGACCCCAGAAGTGTCCTGTTTGCAGACGACGTGAAGTTAATTAGGACAATTAAATCGGGATGAGGATCAGGCAGGACTACAAAGAGACCTGGACAGGCTGGAAGTTTGGTCCAGCAACTGGCTCTTCGAATTTAAACCCCCAAATGCAAAGTCATGAAGATCGGGGGGAAGGGCAAGAAGACCGCAGACAGAGTATAGGCTAGGTGGCAAAAAACTGCAAACTCACCCAAGGAAAAGGATCTTGGCGTGAGTATAATATCGAGCACATCTGAGGTGTACATCAACCCGATAACTGCTGCAGCATACGGGCGCTGGCAAGCCTGAGAATAGCGTTTCCGATACCTCAATAAGGAATCGTTCAAGATTAAGTACATGTGTATGTCAGATCCATCCTCGGGTACACAGCACCAGTTTGGAAAACCCACACCTGGTCAAGCTCGTCAAGAAATTGAGAAAGTGAAAAAAATTTGCAACAAGGCTAGTTTCTAAGCTAAGGGAAAAAGGTCTTACGACACTGGAGGACAGGAGGGTTAGAGGAGACAAGATAACGACATACAAAATACTGCGATGAATTGACAAGGAGGACAGAGACGATGTACCAGAGATGGGACACAGAAACAAGGGATCACAATTGGAAGTTGAAGAATCAGATGAGTCAAACAGATGTTGGGGAAGTATTTCTTCAGTCGCAGAGTTGTCAGCAATGGAATAGTCTGGGAAGTGATGTAGTGGAGGCAGAATCCATACATAGCTTTAAGAAGAGATACGATAAAGCTCATGCAGCAGGAAGAGTGACCTTGTAGCGACCAGTGAAGAGGCGGGGGCAGGAGCTGTGGCTCGACCCTTGCAACCACAAATTTGGGGAATTCAACTGGTACACACACACACACACACACACACACACACACAAAACACACACACAACACACACACACACACACACACACACACACACTTCTAGGAAAACCTGGAGCCACATGGGGACCCAGAAACGTAGAGGGCTAAGATGATGAAGGTGATACTGGAAAACCTCATGTACCAACACGTCAAGGGCAACCAGAGAGAGAGGAGAGGATGAACCAGCAAGACTGGACCTGGTATTCCCTTGAGTAGTGTAATACTGAGGACATAACATATGACACACCATCGGCGCCAAATGATCACATGGTTCTGAGCTTTGAATACATAAATAGAGTTACAAGTGGAGAGGGAAGTAGGAAGGGCAGGACAAATGAAGCCAATATACAGAGGCATGAAGAATTTAATGCATGGGGTTCAGTGGGACAGAGAAACTAGCAGGGGAAGTCAGTAAATGAAAATGATGGAAAATGTGACAACAAATATTACAAGGAAGCTGAGGAGGGTTTGTACCCAAGGGTAACAGAAATAACCCAAAAAGGGCCCAAAATGAGCCGTGGTTCACTCAAAGGTTAAAAGAGAGGCCAAAAAACCCAAATGTGATAAAGAATGGAAGAAGTATAGAAAGCAAAGGACCCTGGAGGAATTTAAAGGGAAAAAAAAAATCGTGTAGAGCCAGAATTGAATATGCACAGGTGAGAAGGGAGGCCCAACGACAATACACAATTGACATAGGAGCTAAAGCTAAATCTGACCCGAAGCAGTTGTACAGCCACATTAGAAGGAAAACAATAGTCAAGGACCAGGTAATCAGGCTGAGGAAGGAAGGAGGAGAGATCTCAAGAAACGACCGTGAAGTATGAGAGAAGCTCAACATGAGATTCAAAGAAGTGTTCACAGAGGAGACAGAAGGGACTCCAGAAAGACGGAGAGGTAGGGTACACCATCAAGTGTTGGACACAATATACACAACCGAGGAAGAAGTGAAGAGGCTGCTAAGGGAGCTAGATACCTCAAAGGCGATGAGGCAGGATAATATCTCTCCATTGTCATGTAGGGGGGTAATGATTAGGGGAATATGGGGGTAAGAGGAGGGAGTTAGTAGGTAGGGGACATGCAGGCGAGGTGGTAGGAGTGAGATGATTAGCGGAGGTAGGTAGGTAATGACAGGTCAGTGGTGACCACCACGACACTCTCATTAACTGTACACTACTCACTAACATATGCCTCGCCCATTCTTCACTCATATAAACATAATAAAATATAAGAAAAAAGAATAAATAACGGGGACAGTGAATATTACTATTCTACTCAAACACAGTTTATTATTAAGTCCTTGTACCATAATATATTTGGGAACAGGAGTACATCATTGGGGTTTAGATAAATGGGGTGGTACACATAAGCAGTGAGACAGGGAACACAATCAACTTGACGAGAATGAATATAACTTACAATATAGTACAGAGGACAGTTCACTAAGGAACTAAGCCACAGGTCCCAAGACCTACACAGCAACGAGTACTTGCGCCAAGCCAGTACTCTGCCCAATGCCTCCAACAGTCTCCTCTAGAGACTTCAGCAGCCTTCTCCCGAGCCCTGCACTCCAGCAGCAGCTCCGCTCGAAGTCTCTGCTCAGGAGCTCTGCACCCCAGCAGCAGCTCCGCTCGAATCTCTCTACTCAGCTCTTCCTTGGGCTTTTATGGTGGTCCAAGCACCCTCCACAACCACGTGTACGACCTGACGCCGAGGTTTGACGCTGTTAAGAACAAAAGACCTCAGACGTGGGCGTGGCTACAGACGTTTGCCAAGGCAAGGTGTGACCATATAATTGGTTAAATTAGGTCTCCCCAGAGACCTCACAAGCCCAGCTGAACTACATCACATCCCCCTTTCTCCCCCAATTTAAAATATCTGAGAACTAGGACAATTTGTTCTAGTTATTAGACTATTTTAATCCTAATCCCTTAAATCTATTACAATACAAAGACGAAATTATACATAATACAATTATTCAACTACATATATTTCCCTCAACCTTCTCAACTACCACAAGGCAGCATAATCAGTACACCTGGCAGTTGGCCAGCATAACAGTTGCTCTCTGGTGCAAAGCCTCCTTACCCGTCATTTCTCCTTAAACCTAAATATCGGGCTCCAGTGCCTTCCCTACTTCTACTAGAAATGCACTAGCCAATGCTAGTCACCCTCGCACGTTAACCATTGGGCCAAACCTCTCTAGGCTTCTATGGCGTGGAAAACTGCTCCAACGGGTTGCATTCTTTCAAGTAACTGCAACTGGACCACTTCACGACCACCAAGGTCGCATTTTCGGCACACTTCACATGCGCACTACAACATCTGAAAATCGAGACAGGGCAGGCATCGCAGCTGAGACCCTCCATTATCCTATGCCACTACTAGGATTCACTGGCCTCATAAAACAAGGCGGCCATACTCACTGGACCGTTTTCAAGGTCACCTTATTTCACACAGGTAACACTAACACTTTTGGCAATTCAAAGTAGGCTGGGGACATCTCACACTCTCAACTGTCTCTCATGGCTGGCAGGACATCCCCGCATACCGGTCGTACAGGTCGACCAGCAAGGCAGGATACACCTCCATACCGCCCTTGAAAACAGGCTGGTCTCAGCAGCTGGAGTCCATCTCCGCGGTTCACGTCCTTCCACATCTCCGAGGATGGCAGCTCCTTCATAGTAGATTCCCCTATCCTGGCACACCATCCAGGATCCCTCACACCCCAGTGCAGCATCACCGCCATCTCCTCCTGAGCTAGGCAGCATCGCAGCATCACAGCACGGCAACTGCATCACAGCACGGTCCCAACATCTCAGCATCCCGGCACGGTCCCAGCATAGCAGACAGCATCACAGCACGGCCACAACACAGCAGACAGCATCACAGCACGGCCACAGCATAGCAGACAGCATCACAGCACGGTCACAGCATAGCAGACAGCATCACAGCACGGCCACAGCATAGCAGACTGCATCACAGCACGGCCACAGCATAGCAGACAGCATCACAGCACGGCCACAGCATAGCAGACAGCATCACAGCAGCCGACATCAGCAGTAGCAGGCTATGGTCAGTTGCTGGAGGTGAGGTGAGGTCACTTCAGGTCATCAACAGCAGGTGCGGTCCGCGGGTGATGGTCACAGAGGCTGGGTGACGCAGACACCCACTACAATGGATGGCAGACCAGGGCAGCAATACATCTACTGGGGCACATCAGCTGGGTGACTGGGCATATCAGCTGGGTGACTGGGCACATCAGGTGGACAGCAATCATAGGCAACTCTTCACTGGGTGACAGTTGTGGGTAAGTCTTCCAAGGCGGGCTGGGTGACTTCTCATTCCTCTGTAAATATTCAATTTCGGCCAGTAATTGCTTCCCCCAAAAGTCTCACCCAAATACTGATATTCTCCACCATTTATCTCAAACCAACAACCAACTCCACCAAATATAATATTACACCCAAACAATTACTCAGACCCACCGTCTGAAAAAAGGTCAGTTAAGGTCACTAGGATTATAATATCATTATAATAACACACAAAATCAAATGGTAGCAAATGGTAGCATAAGTATAACCGAGCAGTCAAAAATAAGGCACATGGGACTGGTTCCTACTATAAAAATAATAAGAACCACCACCGCTGTCACCATGTCATGTAGGGGGGTATCGGAATGAATGAGATATAAGTGGGGAATATGGGAGTAAGGGATTATGTAGGCAGGGGAGAGGCAGGCGAGGTGGTAGGAGTGAGATGATTAGCGGAGGTAGGTAGGTAATGACAGGTCAGTGGTGACCACCACGACACTCTCATTAACTCTACACTACTCACTAACATATGCCTCGCCCATTCTTCACTCATATAACATAATAAAATATAAGAAAAAAGAATAAATAACGGGGACAGTGAATATTACTATTCTACTCAAACACAGTTTATTATTAAGTCCTTGTACCATAATATATTTGGGAACAGGAGTACATCATTGGGGTTTAGATAAATGGGGTGGTACACATAAGCAGTGAGACAGGGAACACAATCAACTTGACGAGAATGAATATAACTTACAATATAGTACAGAGGACAGTTCACTACAGGAACTAAGCCACAGGTCCCAAGACCTACACAGCACGAGTACTGCACCAAGCCAGTACTCTGCCCAATGCGTCCAACAGTCTCCTCCAGAGACTTCAGCAGCCTTCTCCCGAGCCCTGCTCTCCAGCAGCAGCTCCGCTCGAAGTCTCTGCTCAGGAGCTCTGCACCCCAGCAGCAGCTCCGCTCGAATCTCTCTACTCAGCTCTTCCTTGGGCTTTTATGGTGGTCCAAGCACCCTCCACAACCACGTGTACGACCTGACGCCGAGGTCTGACGCTGTTAAGAACAAAAGACCTCAGACGTGGGCGTGGCTACAGACGTTTGCCAAGGCAAGGTGTGACTATATAATTGGTTAAATTAGGTCTCCCCAGAGACCTCACAAGCCCAGCTGAACTACATCACACCATGGGTCCTGAGAGAAGGAGCAGAGGCGCTACTGTACCATTAATAACAATCTTCAACACATGAAAACGACTAACTGAGCTATGGAAGACAGTAAATGTAATCCCAATTTTTAAAAAAGGAGACAGACACGAAGCACTAAACTACAGACCAGTGTCACTGTCTTGTATATAGTACGCAGTGATCATCAGGAGATGAGTGGTGGAACACCTGGAAAGGAATAAGCTTATCAGTGACAGCCAGCACGGTTACAGGGACAGAAAATCCTCTGTCACAAACCTACTAAAGTTCTATGACAGGGTGATAGCAGTAAGACAAAAGAGAGAGGGGTGAATAGATTGTATTTTCTTGAACTGTAAGAAGGCGTTTGATACAGTTCCACACAAGAGCCTATTGCAAAAACTGTATAACCAGGCAGGGATAACAGGGAAGGCACTGCAATGGATCAGGGAATACCTGTCTGAAAGACACCAGGGGGTCATGGTATGTGGAGTGGGCGCCTGTGACGAGCGGGGTTCCACAGGGGTCAGTCCTAGGATCGGTGCTGTTTCTGTTATTTGTGAACGATATGATGGAAGGAATAGACTCCGAAGTGTCGCTGTTTGCAGATGATGAGAAGTTGATGAGAAGAATTCAGTCGGATGGGGACAAGGCAGAACTACAAAGGGATCTGAAAAGGCTGCAGGTCTGGTTCAGCAACTGACTCCTGGAGTTCAACCCCACCAAGTGCAAAGTCATGAAGATTGGGGAAGGGCAAAGAAGACCGCAGATGGAGTACAGTCTAGGGGGCAGAGACTACAAACCTCACTAAAGGAAAAAGACCTTGGTATGAGTATAACACCAGGCACATCTGAGGCGCACATCAACCAAATAACTGCTCCAGCATACGGGCGCCTAGCAAACTTAAGAGCAGCATTCCGACATCTTAATAAGGATTCGTTCAGGACCCCTTTACACTGTGTATGTTAGGCCCATATTGGAGTATGCGGCACCACTTTGGAACCCACACCTAGCCAAGCACGTAAGGAAACTAGAGAAAGTGCAAAGGTTTGCAGCTAGACTGGTCCCGGAGCTAAGGGGTATGTCCTATGAGGAGAGGTTAAGACAAATCGACTTGTCGACACTGGAGAACAGGAGAGATAAGGGGGAAATGACAACGACATACAAAATACTGAGCGGAATCAACAAGGGTGTTTCAGACATGGGACACAGCAACAAGGGGTCACAGTTGGAAGTTGAAGACTCAAATGAATCACAGGGATGCTAGGAAGTATTTCTTTAGTCACAGAGTTGTCGGGAAGTGGAATAGTCTGGGTAGTGATGTAGTGGAGGCAGAATCCATACATAGCTTTGAGAAGAGATATGATAAAGCTCATGGAGTGGAAAGAGTGACCTAGTAGCGGCCAGCGAAGAGGCGGGGCCAGGAGCTGTGACCTGATCCCTGCAACCACAACTAGGTGAGTACACACACACACAGACACACACAGAAAAGAGAGAACACTGGCCTTGCAACATTCAGTTGAACAGAGGACTTGGCTGAATCTCAAACTTAGTGTCACCAAACAAGAGAGCAAACTACTTGCAACATCCACACACTCCAACTTACAAGAGGAAAGTTTTCTCAAGGATTTCTCTGTGATAGAACAGGAAAGATTCCATCGTCAAGGTCTCCCTGGGGCCTTTATTGCACACACACACACACACACACACACACACACGCACACACACACACACACACACACACACACACACACACACACACACACACACACACACACACACACACAGCAACTGGCTCCTTGAGTTTAACCCTGCCAAATGCAAAGTCATGAAGATTGGGGAAGGGCAAAGAAGACCGCAGACACAATATAGTTTAGATGGCCAAGGACTGCAAACCTCACTCAAGGAAAAAGATCTGGGGGTGAGTATAACACCGAGCATATCTCCTGAGGCGCACATCAATCAGATAACTGCTGCAGCATACGGGCGCATGGCAAACCTACGGATAGCGTTCCGATACCTAAGTAAGGATTCGTTTAAGACTCTGTACACCATCTACGTCAGGCCCATACTGGAGTATGTAGCACCAGTTTGGAATCCACACCTAGTCAAGCACGTCAAGAAATTAGAGAAAGTGCAAAGGTTTGCAACAAGACTAGTCCCAGAGCTACGGGGATTGTCCTACGAAGAAAGGTTGAGGGAAATCGGCCTGACGACACTGGAGGACACGAGGGTCAGGGGAGACATGATAACGACATATAAAATACTGCGCGGAATAGACGAGGTGGACAAAGACGGGATGTTCCAGAAATGGGACACAGACACAAGAGATCACAATTGGAAGTTGAAGACTCAGATGAATCAAAGGGATGTTAGGAAGTATTTCTTCAGTCATAGAGTAGTCAGGCCATGGAATAGCCTAGAAAGTGATGTAGTGGAGGCAGGAACCATACATAGTTTTAAGGCGAGGTATGATAGAGCTCATGGGGCAGGGAGAGAGAGGACCTAGTAGCAATCAGCGAAGAGGCGGGGCCAGGAGCTGTGACTCGACCCCTGCAACCACAAATAGGTGAGTACAAATAGGTGAGTACACACACACACACATACACACACGCGCTCGCGCGCGCGCGCGAACACAGAGTTTTAAATCAGATGAGGATCAGGCAGGACTTCAAAGAGACCTGGACAGACTGGACACCTGGTCCAGCAACTGGCTTCTCGAATTTAATCCTGCCAAATGCAAAGTCATGAAGATCGGGGAAGGGCACAGAAGACCGCAGACGGAGTATAGGCTTGGTGGCCAAAAACTGCAAACCTCACTCAAGGAGAAAGATCTTGGGGTGAGTATAACACCGAGCACGTCTCTGGAAGCACACATAAACCAGATAACTGCTGCAGCATCTGGGCGCCTGGCAAACCTGAGAACAGTGTTCCGATACCTTAGTAAGGAATCGCTCAAGACACTGTACACCGTGTACGTCAGGCCCATACTGGAGTATGCAGCACCAGTTTGGAACCCGCACTCGATCAAGCACGTCAAGAAATTAGAGAAAGTGAAAAGGTTTGCGACAAGGTTAGTTCCAGATCTAAGGGGAATGTCCTGTGAAGAAAGGTTATGGGAAATCGGCCTGACGACACTGGAGAACAGGAGGGTCAGGGAAGACATGATAACAACATATAAAATACTGCGCGGATTAGACAAGGTGGACAAAGACAGGATGTTCCAGAGAGGGGGCACAGAAACAAGGGGACACAATTGGAAGTTGAAGAGTCAGCTGAGCCAAAGGGATGTTAGAAAGTATTTCTTCCGTCATAGAGTTGTCAGGCCGTGGAATAGCCTAGAAAGTGATGTAGTGGAGGCGGGAACCATACATAGTTTTAAAACGAGGTTGATAAAGCTCATGGAACACGGAGAGAGAGGGCCCAGTAACAACCAGTGAAGAGGAGGGGCCAGGAGCTAAGACTCGACCCCTGCAACCACAAATAGGTGAGTACAAATATGTGAGTATACACACACACGCACACACACACACACACACACACACACACACACACACACACACACACACACACACACACACACACACACACACACACACACACACACACACACACACACACACACACACAAACAAACACACACACCTGGCAATAACAGATCGTTTGCGCTCGTGGAATCTTAAGTAGTTTCTGGCCCAACAAAGCCATTGCCAGGTCCGTTGAAAGTTGACAGTGTCAGTGAACATCCCAAGAAGTGTCTCTCGAACTGTCCCAATCAGAAAAGGGAGGTGAATGTCACAGTTACATAAAAACAATTTGAATCAGTGCCAGGAGTGAGAGTGGAAGGCCATAGGCCTAGAGTGGATGTAGGTGTTATTGCCACATCCCAATACCAAACCAGAAGAAATGAGGCACAAGCCAGGGTGATAAAAGATAAGGATAGAAGAGTTAGTGAATACAGTGCATAGTGAATACAGTGAATACAGTGATAGATGAGTTAATGAAAACAGTGAAGAAATCATAGAAGAAGCAGGAGCCAAAACGTGAAGCATCGTACAGGAGAGCCAGACGCAGTGCTGCAGACGTAAAGTACAGCCTTTTTGTAGTTGTAGTGAGGGTAGGCCCTTTATTTTCTGATAGCTGAAGGTCATTAACTTTGTTCTAGAGAGCTGAATATCATACTAGAGCATTAAACACTTATTAATAGAGAAGATCTGGGGAGGGGAGTGAGTGGGACCACATGGCACCTCAGTGCGCGCACTGAGGTACGTTCCGTACGTAAAACTATTCAGGTATACACGAGTTAGAGCATAGATTATTGTACACAGCAGCATATGTGTGGAGAACCTGTGATAACCTAAAAAGTCTGACAGTGTGACTCAGTTTACTTAAATAAAGCAAAGAGGTTGTGGGACAGCTAGCAAGGCACACACACACAAGACATAAACAGCCAGCAGGCTGGTGAAAACTGACCACCCACCCCTCTCTACCCTTCTCTACTCTCACTCACTCACTCTCACTTTTTTTTTTTTCACAGGGTTTGACAAGGTTAAGGATCCCTAGCTTTATTGACAAGCTATTTACAGGTTAAGGATTTCTAACTTTATTGGCAAGCTAAGAGCTGTTACCTACATTAGCTCATTTGAAAGCATTTTTATTGTTATGAGACATACAAGTAGGAAACAGGATGAAGTTGGAGCCATCTGTGGGCCAGCATTTTCATTTGATCAACTGACTTTATCTCGTTGACATCATTATCCTGTACGAATGTGTTCCATACTCGAGTCATCCTGGGTATGTATGATCTCAGATGGAGTGATGTTCTGGAGAAGGGTACAGCCAGAGTGAAGTTGCTGCTTTCTGCCCGTCTTGTGGCATAAAAGCTTGTTTCACGCTGTCCTCGAAGTGGTTCCAAGTGTGGTATTTTGACAATGTTGGCCTTGTACATAACAGTAAGGCCACCCACATCCCTCCTATGTTGAAGGCTCTGCTGAAATGACAGATCTATCCAGGATGGGTCCAGGCGAGAGATGAGACGTCTTGCTCTGTTCTCAAGCAGTCGCAGATGAGAGGAGGGGCAGGCAAACCAAGAAAGTGGAGCATACTCAAGGTGCGAGCGTACTTGTGCCTCGTACAGGATCTTGCAATCCCTACTGTCAAGCAGATGGGAGATACGGCGAAGTGCTGTAAGCTTCCTGGCTGCCTTGTTTGCAAGATTTACAACATGGTTCTTCATGGTTAGTTTGGAGTCAAATTTCACCCCAAGGATATCAACTTCTTCTCCAGGTGCCAACATCCTCCCATTCATCCTTACTACTGCACCAGCATTACCATCATGGTGCCTAGAGACGATCATCATTTGCGTTTTCTCAGGTGCAAATGTTACTTGCCATCTATTTCCCCAAGCTGATATAGCTCTCAGCTGGTGATTGATGTTGCTTAGAGCAGCTGGCATTTCTTCTCTTGGATAAGTGAATGTCAGTGTACAGTCGTCTGCATATGCATGTGATTCTGGGATGAGATGAAGAAGGTCGTTGAAGTAGACATTCCATAACAATGGACCCAGCACGCTTCCTTGTGGAACACTTGCCCCAATAGGATGTCTTGCTGATTCCGTTCCATTGAGAACTACACTTAGAGATCTACCATGAAGGTAGTCACTGAGGAGACATAGCGTAGAGCCTGCAATTCCCAGTGCTTGAAGTTTTGCTAAGAGGCCCTGGTGCCACACCCGGTCGAAAGCGCCAGCAATGTCCAGTGCTACCACACAGCTGACTTTGGATTCATCCAGTGACTGGTGCCACTTAGTGGAGAGGTTTAACAACAGATCAGCAGCAGAGTAACCTTTCCTGAAGCCATATTGACGATCACAAAGTAGTGAGTGGTAGTCAAAAAACTCTGTCATTTGTCTTGAGATTATTGTCTCAAGGATCTTACCAGTGATTGACAGGAGTGACACTGGTCTATAGTTGCTGATTTCTGCTCTGCTCTTCTTTTTGTGAACAGGGACTACATTTGCCTCTTTCCATAGAGAGGGCCATTTACACTGTACTAGGCAGTGCTGAAAGATGCGAGTTAGAGGTGCTGCTAGCTGGTCTGCACATCTTCTCAACAATCTTGGGCTCAACTTGTCTGGGCCCACAGCCTTTTCTTGGTCAAGCGATTTAAGTAGGAAATGCACCTCCTCCTGCCTTATTGTCACCACTGACAGTTTTGACACAGTTCTTGCAGCTAGCCAAGGAGGGTCCCTTGCTGGAACAGGAACTTGCATTTTGGTAGCAAAGTGTTCAGCAAAGAGGTCCGCCTTCTCTTGACTACTAGTAGAGGTGGTCCCATCCTGTCGATTTAGAGGTGGAATAAGTTCATCAGGTAGATAACCTTGTCTGTCCTTGACCAGGGACCACTAGGTTTTGGAGCCTACCCTACCTGATGTTAACTTTCTTTTAGTGTCCACCTCCCATTTAGCAATGGCCCACTTTTGAACATCACCCATATGCCTACAGGCTTGCATGTGCAAGTTCCTGTTATAGGTGGTAGGATGTCTCTTATACCTTCGCCATGCTTTGTACTTAGCAGTAGCAGCCTCTCTACAACGAAAGCCAAACCAAGGCTGATCTGTAGGCTTCGTCACATATTGCCGGTGAGGAATGTGTTCTTGTTGTAGATTAAGGATGTGTCCAGTGAAGGCTTTCACTTGGTTGTCAACATCCCCTTGGAGAAGAGCATTCCAGTCGGTGGTGTCGAGCTCAGAGCAGAGGGCTGGCCAATTACCTCTTTCCCATAGCCAGGTTGTGCGTGTGGACTCCTCACCTCGTTCTGTTGGGATCTTAAGTGTGGTAAAAACAGCCTTGTGGTCAGACGATCCAACGTAGCCGAGGGGTTGACAAGTGACTATGCCTTCTGCCAGATCACTCACTACTGGGTCAAGGGAGGAGCCAGAGATATGAGTAGGGAAATCAACAAAGTTTATCATGTCAAACACTGCAAAATGGTCATCAAAGTCCCTCTGTATAAGTGCTGTTGAGGTCACCAACAGTATAATATGTTGACAGTAGTATTGTAGCAGAAGGGAGTCAATATTTTCCATTAGGAAGTTGATAGGGTCTGCATGTTGCACATGAGGTCTGTACATTGCATATGCATAATACAAGGTACTAGTGTTTATACAGACTGAAAGAAGCATCATTTCAGATGTTAGGTGGTGGGCAACCAACAAGTGTGGCATCATTGAACACTTTTAGAGAAGGTCAAATCCATAGAAGACACTCCTCCTTGCCCTTGCCTGTCTCTTCATGCATCAGAGGTTGTGTCTAGACAATCTTGCAAAACATTTTCTGTGAGGTCCTGTCAATCCAAAATGTTTTCAACACACAGCTACATGTCGGCGTCAGTGTTCATCAATACCAGTTCTTAGATTCTTATTGAGTGGGAGGGGCCTGGTTATGATTAGTGTCATGGGGTACGGGATGTTATTTCTTGGGTAGCTTATTGGTAGAGTCGGGATTTTGATAAGGAAAACCCGCCTCGTATGGGCCAGTAGGCCTTCTGCAGTGTTCCTACATTCTTATGTTCTTATGTTCTTATGTGTGAGCTCTCCAAATAGTAATGAAACCTCTAATGTTGGCCGACACGATGCTGATAGAAGGGCTCTATGATGAAGTGGCAGCTTGAGGTGGTGGTGTATAGGGAATGTAAGGTGCCTGCCTTGAGAGAGGTAGAGTACTGAGGCAGCTGCAGGGATGTAGGTCTGAGCATGTATAAGGCACAATCCCACGCTGGGCTGGGATAGGAAGCAAGGGAGTGAAGGCGGTGTTACATGGAAGTGTCTCTCATCTCTCTCTCAAAGCCATCTCATCTCGTCTCCCGCGGTCTTTCTCTCCTCGTCTCTCTCCCATCTGTTGTCTCAACCTTCAACCCCCTCCCTCGAGCCACCAAAAATACATATCACTATATCAGCTCATGTCTCTACCTCGTTCAATCTTTCCATTCGGTTTCCTGTCAAGCAGACCATCAGTTCTCTCCAATCCTCACCTCCCCTGGACATTCCCCACCTTGCCCCCAACCTTACCCGCATGCTACCTTCTCCCTATCTTCCTCTCTCTGCATACTCTCTGGGGCTCCCCACTACTACTTTAGTCCCATCCATTCTATTGGCACCCTTCAGTGAGCCTAACACCTCACCAACCACACAGAAGGCTCCACATCCACACCATCCACCTCATTCATCCAATCCCCCCTGTCCTTCTCCCTCCACCTCACTCCAAGGCTTTCCCTCCTCCACACACACTCCGAACACTACATAAGCTGTTTCCTCGGGGTCAAAAAAAAAAGTGGCTAACCGCCCCCAGCCCATTTTCGAGACGCCGTGGATAAGAGGAAAGCCTTGGAGGAAAAGATTAGGAGGTTAAACAAAAATATGGAAGATGAGTGGGAAGAAACTAGAAGAGCTTGCAGCAAGAACAAAGGAGAGAAATTAAGAGAGGAATCTGGACCATAAGATCCTTAGGAAGACGATAAGGTAAGTGCTTAGATGAGGTAACTAAGAAAAAACAGGGTTTAGAAAAAGAGGACAAATGACAGTACAAAGGACACATAGACTACAATTAGTCGGAACAACAGGGGACTTAGTGATACTAGGAAAAGATGCACAATTGAGAGGTATGAAGAAATGAAGGATGCTATGGACAGAACTGCAACATACACTGCAGAGTAGGGAGATGATGGGAAAACGGAAGCACAGGTCCCTGACATAGGGCCAGAGCAAGAGGACTGGAAATGAAGGCAGGAAAGTTACAGTGCAGGTTTGTCCACGAAGCAGCAAGACTAGGAGCCTTGTGTTCACCCTGAGCAGTTCAGACATTAAGGACATCACATATGAGAGGCCCCTTGGAGCTAATGATCACGTGGTTCTGAGTTTTGATTACATAGTAGAGCTGCAAGTGGAGAGGGTAACAGGAGTCGACTGGGAAAAGCCAAACTATAAAAGAGGGGACTACACAGGTATGAGAAACTTCCTGCAGGAGGTTCAGTTGGACAGAGAACTGGTAGGAAAGTCAGTAAACGAAATGATGGAATATGTAACAACAAAATGCAAGGAGGCAAAGGAAAGGTTTGTTCCCAAGGGCAACAGAATTAATGGGAAGACCAAATTGAGTCTTTGGTTTACCCAAAGGTGTAGGGAGGCAAAAACTAAGTGCATTAGAGAATGGTAGAGGTAGAGAAGGCAAAAGACCCAGGAAAATAAAGAGATCAACCGAAGAGCCAGGAACGAGTATGCACAGATAAGGAGGGAGGCCCAGCGACAGTATGAAAATGACATAGCATCAAAAGTCAAATCTGACCCGAAACTGCTGTACAGCCACATTAGGAGAAAGACAACAGTCAAAGACCAGGTGAACAGGCTGAGGAAAGAAGGTGGGGAACTCTCACGAAACGATCAAGAGGCATGTGAGGAGCTCAATAAGAGATTTAAGGAAGTATTCAAAGCAGAAACAGGAAGGACTCTGGGAAGACAGGACAGAGCGGGACACCAACAGGGAATACACCAACAAGTGCTGGATGACATATACAGAACTGAGGAGGAGGTGAAGAAGCTGCTAAGTGACCTTGATACCTCAAAGGCAATGGGACAGGACAACATCTCCCCATGGATCCTTAGAGAGGGAGCAGAAATGGGGTGTGTCCCATTAACCACAATCTACAACACATCCCTTGAAACTGGGCAACTACCTGAGATATGGAAGACGGCAAATGTAGTTCCCATTTTTAAAAAAGGAGACAGAAAAGAGGTGCTAAACTACAGACCAGTGTCACTTACATGTATAGTATGCAAAGTCATGGAGAAGGAGAGTGGTGGAACACCTGGAATGGAACAAAAGCATAAATGACAACCAGTACCGTTTCATGGAAGGCAAATTCTGTGTCACAAACCTTCTGGAATTTTATGATAAAGTAACAGAAGTAAGAGATGAGAGAGAGGGGTGGGTTGATTGCATCTTCTTGGACTGCAAGAAGGCCTTTGCCATAGTTCCTCACAAGAGATTAGTGCAGAAACTAGAGGATCAGACGCGTATAATGGGAAGGGCACTGCAATTGATCAGAAAATACCTGACAGGGAGGCAACAACGAGTCATGGTACGTGATGAGGTATCACAGTGGGCACCGGTGACGAGCGGGGTCCCACAGGGGTCGGTCCAAGGACCAGTGCTATTTTTGGTATATGTAAATGACATGATGGAAGGAATAGACTCAAGTGTCCCTGTTTACAGATGATGTGAAATTAATGAGGAGAATTAAATCAGATGAGGATCAGACAGGCCTTCAAAGAGACCTGGACAGGATGGGCACGTGGTCCAATAACTGTCTTCTCGAATTCAACCCTGCCAAATGGAAAGTCATGAAGATCGGAGAAGGGCAAAGAAGACCACAGACGGAGTATAGGCTAGATGGCCAACGACTGCAATACTTGCTCAAGGAGAAAGATCTTGGCGTGAGTATAACACCGGAAGCACATATCAACCAGATAACTGCTGCAGCATATTGTGAACGAGATTATTTGGTGGCTCTTGCAGAGCGGAGAGTAAATGATAAACATCTTCGGAGGCTTCTTTACTTTATTTGCAAAGTCGTGGTGGGTACACAGGCTTGTGTGTTGTGCCCATGGCCCGGTAGGGCCATGCCCACGAAGGAGAGAGCTAGTAGGGCTTCTTGACTGCTGCTGGGCCACTGAGTGAGTGAGTGGGACCAGCATCCCACTGACCTTGGGCTGGCCTAGAGGGCAGCACCTTAGTGCTGCGAAATATGAACTAAGCTGGGAGACAGCATAGGCTGCCTGTGCAGACAGCACAGGCTGTCTGCATACGCTCGGCCACCTACCTCGACAATACTGGCGGTAAAAGAAACTCAGTCTCTCTCTCGTAGGAACAGAGCACAGAACACAAAATAAAAAACATGTATATACATATGGACATGGAAAAAAAAACTTCCTACAGGGAGGGAAGAAAAAAACATGTGGGGTGTGCTAAACATTGTGGTCAAAGGCAGTGAGCGTCGAAGGGCATCACTGCACGCCATCCTGCATCTGGACAGATACTGCAACACAGGAGACATCGCTGCGGCTGAGCTGTGACGTAACAGGGTACGGTCTCCTCTGGAACGGTGAAGCAGTCATTGTAGGAGTCACTTCAGGTTTCACTCAACCTGGGGCATGACATGCTGGTGCCCTTGAGTGAGGCGTCGACAAAACTCGGCAACTGGGCAGGACTTCTGGCAAGCAACTCAGGAGGACACTTCTCGACTGGTACTGTTGCTGGGCTGTCACTGCCGGCGAGGAGTGAGTCGTGGAGCAAGTCGTGGCAGAGACGACTGGGCGAAACATCTGAGAGTCGTAACATCATACACCAGACTGCATGAGGGGAGCTAGCAGTCAAAGTGACATCATCTTTGTGCAGGAGCTCACTGAAGCTTGACACGAGGCTGACACAGCGCCTGCCGACAGGGCTAACTGCGGCTTGACGAGTGTCATTCTCTCGGCAGTTGGAGTTATAGCAGAGGTTAGTCTAAGTGTCCCCAGACTTGTTTCTCTACATATAACTGCACTCTGAAGGTCTGGAGGTGAAGTGAAACAAATCTCGATGGGAATCGTAGCAGGTACGATTCTGCAGAACATCTATGAGCAACGAGCATAAGAGCTTTCTGTAAAAAGGGGCTCATACACTCAGGCTGACTAATATCAGCTGTCAAATGCACTGGTCACACTGGGTGACTTAACACAGTGGTGCTGCTCAGGGATCTGGCCGCAGACCACACTGGACACACGGAAAACTTTACACACACCCACGGTACATGCTGTACAACATGGCTTAAACTAGCAAATGATGCTTTTCTGTGCACAAAATTGACACTAAGCCATACACTAACATGTGAGAACACTGACTGAGAGGAATTAATTAACACATGACATATATCTTCTCTCAATCTTCTCAACAATACTGACATAATTACTGGAACACTCGATGTGACATTATGTGATGCCAGGCGTGATGTCACGAGGTGACATCAGCATCACTGTGACGTCAGCAGACATATCGAGGTGACATCAGGCAGACATCGTGACGTCATGAAGTCGGGCAGCATCAGACCACAACATGCGGCCTGGGACATCTGGCAACTCACGTGGCTCGTAGGCCCACGTGGCATCATCCACACCCCATGTGGCGTCAGGATCCACGTGGTGTCGTGATCTACATGGCATGGTGATCCACATGGCTTGCTGATCCACATGGCTTGTTGATCCACGTGGCTTGCTGATCCGTGTGGCTTGCTGATCCACTTGGCTTCGAGTGGCCTCGGGCACTCGGATACACAGCTCTGGCAAAGAATTCTCACGAAAAACAGCAGAAAACACAGCAGAGGGAGTGAGTACATAGTGGTGTATGGTAGGCTGGTGATGTATGAGTGTACAGCTGGGCGAGCGTGGGCGAGGCAAGGAACAGCCACTTCCTCTCTCAAACCATAACATGGTGAAATACTCACACTGGACGCAGAAATCACCATAAAACTCACCTCTGGCTTGCTGAAACAGCTGTGCTGAGCTGAACAACAACAGCAGAACATACAAGTGATGCTGAACACGTGACTTGAGAAACAGCATGGGACGCTGTAGCGTGGGGTCACTGGGACGCCACTTAAAATTCTCGAAGAAATTCGGCAAATTTCAACTAGAATCTGCTTGTACCTGTGTCTGGATGCTGAAACGTGCAGACACGACATCAGGATAACTCGTTGAGAGACGGATGCTTCTTGTATAGGGGCAAGTGACCACGTGGTTCTCAGCTTCGAATACATAGTAGAGTTACAAGTGGAGAGGGAAGTAGGAAGGGCAGGACGAATGCAGCCAAACTATGAGAGAGGGAACTACACAGGCATTAGGAAATTCCTGCACGAGGTTCAGTGGAACAAAGAACTGGCAGGAAAGTCAGTAAATGAGATGATGGAATATGTGACAACAATATGCAAGGAAGCTAAGGAGACGTTTGTACCCATGTACCCAAGAGTAACAGAAATAACAAGAAGGCCCTTGGTTTACTCAAAGGTGAAGAGAGGCCAGAACCAAGAGAGTGGAAGAAGTATAGAAGGCATATGACCCAGGAGAATAAGGGGAGCAGTCGTAAAGCCAGAAATGAATATGCACAAGTAAGAAGGGAGGCCCAACGACAATACGAAAATGACATACCAGCGAAAGCCAAATCTGACCCGAAGCTGTTGTACAGCTACATCAGGAGGAAAAAACAGCCAATGACTAGATAATCAAGCTGAGGAAGGAAGGAGGAGAGATCACAAGAGATTCACTGAAGTGTTCACAGAGGACACAGAAGACAGAGAGGTGGGGTACACCATTAAGTGTTGGACACAATACATACAACCGAGAAAAAGTGAAGAGGCTGCTAAGGGAGCTAGATACCTCAAAGACGATGCAGCCTGATGACATCTCTCCTGAGAGAGGGAGCAGAGGCGCTATGTGTGCCACTAACAACAATCTTCAACACATCTACCGAAACAGGGTGACTTCCTGATGTATGGAAGACAACAAATGTAGTCCCAATTTTTTAAAAAAAGGAGACAGACACGAAGCACTAAACTACAGACCAGTGTCACTGACATGTATAGTATGCAGAGTCATGGAGAAGATTATCAGGTGAAGAGCGGTGTAGCACTTAGAAAGGAATGAGCTTATCAACTGCAGCCAGCACGGTTTCAGGGACGGGAAATCCTGTGTCACAAACCTACTGTAGTTCTATGACAGGGTGACAGCAATAAGACAAGAGAGAGAGGGGTGGGTAGATTGCGTTTTCTTGGACTGTAAGAAGGCTTTTGATGCAGTTCCACACAAAAGATTAGTGCTAAACTGGAGGACCAGGCAGGTATAACATGGAAGGCACTGCAATGGATCAGGAAATACCTGTTGGGAAGACAGCGATCATGGTACGTGACGAGTTGTCAGAGTGGGCGCCTGTGACGAGCGGGATTCCACAAGGCCCAATCCTAAGACCGGTGCTGTTCCTGGTGTATGTGAACAACATGATGGAAGGAAGAGACTCAGCAGTGTTCCTGTTTGCAGATGATATGAAGTTGATGAGAAGAGTTCAATTGGACGAGAACCAGGAAGAACTAGAAAGAGATCTGGACAAGCTGCAGACCTGGTCCACCAACTGGCTCCTGGAGTTCAATCCCACCAAGTGCAAAGTCATGAAGATTGGGGAAGGGTAAAGAAGAGCGCAGACGGAGTACAGTCTAGGGGGCCAGAGACTATAAACCTCACTCAAGGAAAAGGATCTTGGGGTGAGTATAACACCAGGCACATCTCCTGAGGCGCTCATTAACCAAATAACTGCGACAGCACAAGGGCGCCTAGCAAACCTAAGAATAGTATTCTGACATCTCATAAAGGAATCGTTAAGGACTCTGTACACCGTATATGTCAGGAATATACTGGAGTATACAACACCAGTTTGTAACTCACACCCAGCCAAGCATGTGAGGAAATTAGAGAAAGTGCAAAGGTTTGCAAAAAGAGTAGTCCTGAAGCTAAGGGATATGTCCGACGAGGAGAGGTTATGGGAAATCGATCTATCGACACTGGAGGACAGGAGAGATAGGGAAGATACGATAACGACATATAAAATACTGAGGGGAATTGACAAGGTGGACAAAGACAGGATGTTCCAGAGATGGGACACAGCAACAAGGGGACACAGTTGGAAGTTGAAGACTCAGATGAATCACAGGGATGTTAGATAGTATTTCTTCAGTCACAGAGATGTCAGGAAGCCGAATAATCTGGGAAGTGATGTAGTGGAGGCAGAATCCATACATAGCTTTAAGAAGATGTATGACAAAGCTCATGGAGCAGGAAGAGTGACTAATAGCGACCAGTGAAGAGGCGGGGCCAAGAGCTGTGAATCGACCCGTGCAACCACAACTACACACACATACAATACTACACCAGAAGGATGAGTGATCACTACCACGTCAACACTAAAGCTCTCACTCAACCTCCACTACAGTGTCAACACTAAAGCTCTCACTCAACCTCCACTACAGTGTCAACACTAAAGCTCTCACTCAACCTCCACTACAGTGTCAACACTAAAGCTCTCACTCAACCTCCACTACAGTGTAACACTAACCTACTCAACCTCCACTACGTGTCACACTAACTCTCACTCAACCTCCACTACAGTGTCAACACTAATACACTCACTCAACCTCCACTACAGTGTCAACACTAATACACTCACTCAACCTCCACTACAGTGTCAACACTAATACACTCACTCAACCTCCACTACAGTATCAACAAAGTCTTCCTCACAGCTGCCTCAAATCCCTAAACGTTTAGAGCAGGTACAAAGATCTAATATCTGAATTCCACTCATTCCAGACCTGCCACCAGGTATGGTCACCCCAAGACACCCAGCATTAACACTGCTGAGAGATCCATCACAACAGACACCTGCAGAGCACCACACTACCAGACAAAATGTCTCTCTAAATACTGTTGATATTTTTGGTACCATTAACGATGTCTATGTGCATCACTCGGGTGACTCAGTATTAGTGTGAGAAACAAGAAATTAACTAATCTAGAAGTTGTTCCCACTTATCAAGCGTCTCTCTACCTCACAGTAAGATACAACACAAATCTGATCGTCATTGCACTATCAGGACTTGGTCAATTAACACAATTCTTCATCATTTTCAATTACTTAAGCAACGTTTCACCCAGGTGTGTTGTCTCCCTCAATTAGTACATGTGTCACTAGAACTAGAACAATTAGTAGACATAAAGCTCTTGTCTCCTGACTATGACACGTTGAAGATATTCTTGCCTTTACACCCAGAAGCTTCAACCATCAACACTTGACTGACAGCCTCAACACAGTACAACCATCAACACTTGACTGACAGCCTCAACACAGTACAACCATCAACACTTGACTGACAGCCTCAACATCAACACTTGACTGACAGCCTCAACACAGTACAACCATCAACACTTGACTGACAGCCTCAACATCAACACTTGACTGACAGCCTCAACACAGTACAACCATCAACACTTGACTGACAGCCTCAACACAGTACAACCATCAACACTTGACTGACAGCCTCAACATCAACACTTGACTGACAGCTCAACAAGTAAACCATCAACACTTGACTGACAGCCTCAACACAGTTCAACCATCAACACTTGACTGACAGCCTCAACACAGTACAACCATCAACACTTGACTGACAGCCTCAACACAGTACAACCATCAACACTTGACTGACAGCCTCAACACAGTACAACCATCAACACTTGACTGACAGCCTCAACTCAGTTCAACCATCAACACTTGACTGACAGCCTCAACACAGTTCAACCATCAACACTTGACTGACAGCCTCAACACAGTTCAACCATCAACACTTGACTGACAGCCTCAACACAGTTCAACCATCAACACTTGACTGACAGCCTCAACACAGTACAACCATCAACACTTGACTGACAGCCTCAACCAGTTCAACCATCAACACTTGACTGACAGCCTCAACACAGTTCAACCATCAACACTTGACTGACAGCCTCAACACAGTACAACCATCAACACTTGACTGACAGCTTCAACACAGTACAACCATCAACACTTGACTGACAGCCTCAACCAGTTACAACCATCAACACTTGACTGACAGCCTCAACACAGTACAACCATCAACACTTGACTGACAGCCTCAACTCAGTTCAACCATCAACACTTGACTGACAGCCTCAACACAGTACAACCATCAACACTTGACTGACAGCCTCAACACAGTTCAACCATCAACACTTGACTGACAGCCTCAACTAAGTTCAACCATCAACACTTGACTGACAGCCTCAACTCAGTACAACCATCAACACTTGACTGACAGCCTCAACACAGTACAACCATCAACACTTGACTGACAGCCTCAACACAGTACAACCATCAACACTTGACTGACAGCCTCAACACAGTACAACCATCAACACTTGACTGACAGCCTCAACACAGTACAACCATCAACACTTGACTGACAGCCTCAACACAGTACAACCATCAACACTTGACTGACAGCCTCAACACAGTACAACCATCAACACTTGACTGACAGCCTCAACACAGTACAACCATCAACACTTGACTGACAGCCTCAACACAGTACAACCATCAACACTTGACTGACAGCCTCAACACAGTACAACCATCAACACTTGACTGACAGCCTCAACACAGTACAACCATCAACACTTGACTGACAGCCTCAACACAGTACAACCATCAACACTTGACTGACAGCCTCAACACAGTACAACCATCAACACAATACACTCTCCAAGTACAGCTGAAAGATACGCTACCCATCCTAAATGACAGATCACGTACTGCTTTCAACTGTGATCAACGTACAGTGATGTCCTTTCCTTCCTTCTTTCCTGCCTTCCTTCCTTCCTTTCCTCCTACATTCATTCTTTCCTTCCTTCCTTCCTTCCTACAACAGATGTAACCTGCCGTCTCACTCCTTTTGTATCGCCCCCTGTGTGTGTGGGCGAAACATTGCTTAGAAAAATAAGAATGAGAAAATAAATAATGTTAATTCGTCTTTTCTTTTTTCTTCTTCATCCTCGTCTTCTATTATTATCGTTGTTGTTATTACTATTGGAAGTAGTCGTAGTAGTAGTAGTAATAGTAGCAGTAGTAGTAGTAGCAGTAGTAGCAGTAATAGCAGTAGTAGTAGCAGTAGTAGCATGAGTTGCAGTAGTAGCAGCAGTAGTAGTAGTAGCAGTAGTAACAGTAATAGCAGTAGCAGTAGCAGTAGTAGCATTAGTTGCAGTAGTAGCAGAAGTAGCAGTAATAGCAGTAGTACCAGCAGTAGTAGCAGTAGTAGCAGCAGTAGCAGGAGTTGCACTAGCAGCAGCAGCAGTAGTAGCAGTATTAGCAATAGTAGCAAGAGTTGCAGTAGTAGCAGCAGTAGTAGCAGTAGTAGCAGTAGTAGCATGAGTTGCAGTAGTAGCAGCAGTAGTAGTAGTGGTAGCAGTAGTAGCAGAAGTAGTAGTAATAGCAGTAGTACCAGTAGTAGCAGCAGTAGTAGCAAGAGTTGCAGTAGCAGCAGCAGTAGTAGTAGTAGCAGCAGCAGTAGTAGCAATAGTAGCAGTAGTAGTAGTAATAGCAGTAGTAGCAGTAGTAGCAGTATTAGTAGAAGTAGTAGTAGCAGTAGTAGTAATAGCAGTAGTAGCAGTAGTAGCAGTAGTAGCAGTAGTAGCAGTAACAGTAGTAGTAGTAGTATAGCAGTAGTAGTAGTAGTAGTAGTAAGCAGTAGTATCAGTAGTAGCTAGTAGCAGCAGTAGTAGCAGTAGTTAGTAGTAAGAGTAGTAGTAGAGCAGTATAGTAGTAGTAGTAGTAGTTAGCAGTAAGTAGCAGTAGTAGCATAGTAGTAGTATAGTAGCAGTAGTGAGTGTAGTAGCAGTAGTCAGTAGTAGTAGAGCATAGCAAGTAAGTAGAAAGTAGTAGCAGTAGTAGTAGACAGTAGTAGTAGCAGCAGTAGTAGGTTATATAGCAGTAGTAGTAGCAGTATAGCAGGAGTTTAGCAGAGTGCAGTATGTAGTAGTGTAGATAGTAGTAGCAGCAGTATGTAGTAGTAGTCAGAGTAGCAGTAGTAGTAGTAGTAGTATAGTAAGTAGCAGTAGCATGTAAGGTATGTAGTAGTAGTAGCAGTGTATGTGACAGTAGCAGTTCAGTAGTAGCATAGACAGAGTAGAGTAGTAGCAGTTAGAGTAGTATAGTATAGTAGCAGTCATGCATAGTACAGTAGTAGTGTTAGTCAGCAGTAGCAGTAGTAGTAGTAGTAGTAGTAGTAGTAGCAGTAAGTATAGTAGTAGTATAGTAGCAGTAGTAGCAGTACAGTAGTAGTAGCAGTCAGTGAGCAGTATAGTAGTAGTAAGTAGCAGTATAGTAAGTGTAGTAGCAGTAGACAGTAGTAGAGTAGAGCAGTAGCAGTGCAAGTAGTAGAGTAGTAAGTAGCATGCAGTATTGCAGTAGTAGCAGCAGTCAGTAGTAGCATAAGTAGCAGTGTAGTATAGCAGTAGCAATAGTAAGTAGCAGTAGTAGCAGTAGTAGTAGCTAGTAGTAGCAAGTAGCAGCAGTAGCAAGTAGTACAGTAGCAGTTAGTAGCAGTAGTATATAGCATAGCTAGTAGAGTATAGCAGAGTAGTAGTACAGTAGCAGATAGTAGTAGTAGCAGTGTACAGTAGTCAGTAGAGTAGTATGCAGTAGTAGCAGTAGTAGTAGCAGTAGTAGTAGTAGCAGTAGCTAGTAGCATGTAGTAGTAGTAGCAGTGAGTATGCAGATAGCAAGTACAGTAGTAGTAGTAGTAGTCAGTAGTAGCAGACAGTAGTAGACAGCAGTAGCAGTAGAGTAGTAGTAGCAGTAGCAGCAAGCAGTAGTAGTAGCAGCAGTAGCAGTAGTATGTAGCAGATAGTATAGCAGTAGCATAGTAGTATAGGCAGTACAGTAGTTACAGCTAGCAGTAGTAGTAGTCAGTAGTAGTAGTAGCAGATAGCTATAGTAGCAGCATAGCAGTAGTAAGTAGAGTAGTAGCATTTAGTAGAGTATAGCATAGTAGTGTAGCAGTAGTGTAGAAAGTAGCAGTATAGTAGTAAGTAGTAGATAGTAGTAGCTGAGTGCAGTAGTAGCAGTAGTAGTAGTACAGTAGTAGTACAGCAGTAGCAGTAGTAGCAGTAGTTAGCAGTAGTTAAGTAGCAGTAGTAGGCAGCAGTAGCAGTAGTAGTAGCAGTAGAGTGCAGTAGAGTAGTACAGTAGTATAGTAGCATAGTAGTAGCAGAGTAGCAGAGTAGTAGTAGGGTACAGTAGTAGCGGTAGTAGTAGCAGAGTAGCAGTAGTAGCATGAGTTGCAGTAGTAGCAGCAGTAGCAGTAGTAGTAGTAGCAGTAAGTATGCAGCTAGAGTAGTAGTAGTAGCAGTAGTAAGTATAGCAGTAGCAGTAGTAGTAGCAGCAGTAGCAGTAGTCAGTAGTCAGAGATACAATTGTAGTAGTAGTAGTCAGTACTAGCAGTAGTAGCTAGCATAGTAGTAGAGCAGTAGCAGTAGTAGTAGTAGTAGCAGTTACAGAGTTGCAGTAGTGATAGCAGTATAGTAGTAGTAGCATAGTAGATAGCAGTAAGATAGTAGTAGCAGAGTAGCAGTAGTTAGTAGTAGTAAGCAGCAGTATAACAGTAGTAGTATAGCAATAGTAGCAGTATGTAGCAGTAGTAAGAGTAGTAGTGAGGTAGTAGTATAGTCACAGTAGTAGCAGTAGTAGCAGAGTTGAGTAGTAGCAGCAGTAGTAGTAGTAGTAGAGTAGCAGTAAGTAGTAGCAGTAGTAGAGTAGCAGTAGTAGTAGTATAGCAGTCAGTAGTTAGTAGAGGCAGTAGTGAGTAGAAGTAGATAGTCAGTAGTAGCAGCAGTAGTAGTAGAGAGTAGTAAGCAGTAGTAGAGTATAGCAGTAGTAGCAGCAGTACAGTAGTAGTAGTAGCAGTAGTAGTAGTAGTAGTAGTAGTAGCAGTAGAGTAGCAGTGCAGTAGTAGTATAGCAGTAGTAGTAAGCAGCAGTATAGTACAGTAGTAGAAGTAGAAGTAGTAACAGTATAGTAGTAGTAGCAGTAGCTAGTAGTAGTGAGCAGTATAGTAGCAGCAGTAGAGTAGTAGTAGTATAGCAGTAGTAGTAAGTAAGCGTAGAGCAGTAGTAGCAGTGATTAGTAGCAGTAGTAGCAGTAGTAGTGTAGCAGTAGTAGTAAATAGCAGTAGTAGCAGTAGTAGTAGCAGGGCAGTAGTAGAGCAGTTAGCAGTAGTAGTAGTAGTAATAGTAGTAAGTAGCAGTAGTAGAGTAGATAGTAGAGTCCAGTAGCTAGCAGTAGTAGTAGTAGTCAGTTAGTAGAGTAGTAGTAGCAGTACAGTAGTAGTAGAGCAGTATAGCAATAAAAAGTAGCAGTAGTAGTAGTAGTAGCCAGTAGTTAGTAGTTAGCAGTAGAAGTAGTAGTAGTAGTAGCAGTAGTAGTAGCAGCAGTAGCAGTGAGTCAGTACAGTAGTAGTAGTAGTCGTAGTAGTAGCAGTAGTAGTAGTAGAGTAGTAGTAGTAGCAGCAGTAGCAGTAGTAAGCAGTAGTAGCAGTAGGTAGTAGCAGCTAGTAGCAGTCAAGTAGTAAGTAGTAGTGCAGTAGTAGCAGAGTAGCAAGTAGCAGTAGCAGTAGTAGTAGCAGTAGTAGAAGTGAGTAGTAGTAGCAGCTAAGTAGTAGTAGTAGCGTAGCAGTAGTAGTAGTAGCAGCATAAGTAGTAGCAGCAGTAGCAAGTAGAGTAGTGTAGCAGTAGTAGGTAGAGTAGTAGTAGATGCAGTAGCATAGTAGTGCAGTAGTAGTAGTAGCAGTATAGTAGTAGTAGTAGTGCAGTAGTAGTAAGTAGTAGCAGTCAGTAGCAGTAGTAGTGAGTAGTAGTCAGTAGTAGTAGTAGTAGTAGTCAGCAGATTAGCAGTAGTAAGTATAGCAGTATAGTAGCAGCAGTCAGTAGTAGTGAGCAGTAGAGTACGATTAGTAGTAGCAGAGTAGTAAGTAGCAGTACAGTAGTAAGTAGTACAGTAGAGTAGAGTACAGTATAGTAGTGCAGCTAGTAGCAGTAGTATGAGTAGTAGCAGTCAGTAGTAGTAGCATAGATAGAGTAGTAGTAGCAGCTAGTAGAGTAGTAGTGCAGAGTAGCAGTAGTAGTAGTAGTAGTAGTAGATAGTAGTAGTATTGCAGTATGTAGCAGTAGTAGTAGTAAGTAGCAGTAGTAGCAGTAAGCAGCAGTATGTAGAGTATTAGTAGAGTAGTAGTATAACAGTTAGCAGTAGTAGTAGTCAGTAGCAGGAGTTGCAGTAGTAGCAGTAGTAGTATAGTAGTAGTAGTAGTAGCAGTAGAGTAAGTAGTAGCAGCAGTAGCAGTAGTAGT
>NC_069451.1:2427396-2469896 GCF_026875155.1 Cherax quadricarinatus | reverse complement strand
AGTCCCCCACACCACTCCCCAACACCAGTCTTCAACACCAGTCTTTAACACCAGTTTCAACACCATTTCCGAACACCAGTCACCACACCAGACCCAACCATCTGTCTCCAACACCAGTCCCCCAAACCACTCCCCACACCACTCCCAATATCACTCCCCACACCACTCCCCAACACCAGTCCTCAACACCAGTGTTTAACACCATTCCTCCACACCAGTCCCAACACCAGTTTCCAAATCCAGTCCCCAACACAAGTCCCCACCATCAGTCCCCCAACACCAATCCCCCACACCAGCTCCCAACACCAGTTCTCTAAACCAGTCCCCCACACCAGTTCCCAACACCAGTCCCAACACCAGTCCCCCACACCACTCCCCAACACCAGTCCTCAACACCAGTCTTTAACACCATTCCTCCACACCAGTCCTCCACACCAGTCCCCAACATCAATTTCCAACACTAATCCCAACACAATTACTCAACACCAGTCCCCAACACCAGTCCCCACACCAGATCCAAACATCTGTCTCCAACACCAGTCTCCAAACCACTCCCCACACTACTTCCAACACCAGTCCTTTTCACAAGTACCCAACACTAGTCCGGCACACTAGTCCTTCAAGCCAGTCCCCAACACTAGTCCCCAACCAGTCCCCAACACTAGTCCCCAGCATCAGTCCCCAACACCAGTTTCCAACTCCAGTCCCCAACACCAGTTTCCAATTCCAGTCCCCAACACACGTCCCCAGCATCAGTCCCCCTACACCAGTCCCCCACACCAGCTCCCAGCACCAGTTATCTAAACCAGTCCCCAATACCAGTCCCCACACCAGTCCCGCACACCTGTCTCCAACACCAGTCCGCAACACCAGTCTTCAACACCAGTCTTCAACACCAGTCCTCACATCAGTCACCAACACCAGTTCCCCACACAAGTTCCCAACACTAGTAACCACACCAGTCCACAACACCAGTACCCCAAACCACTCACTAACACCAGTCCCTAACACCAGTTATCAACATCAGTCCCCAACACCAGTTCCCCACACCAGTCCCAACATCAGTCCCAAACAACAGTCCCCAACATCAGTCTCCAGCACCACTCCCTCAAACCACTCCCCCACAACAGTTCTCCACACCCGTCCCCAAACCACTCCCCACACCACTCTTCAACACCACTTCCCCACACCAGTCTTCAACACCACTTCCCCACACCAGTCTTCAACACCAGTCCCCAACACTAGTCCCCAACACCAGTTCCTAACACCAGTCCCCAATACCAGTTCCTAACACCAGTCCCCATTACCAGTTCCCAACACTTCTCCCTCACACCAGTCCTTCAATCCAGTCCCCAACCAGCCCCCAACAACAGTCCCCAACATCAGTCCCCAACACCAGTCCCCAACACCAGTCCCCAACACCAGTCCCCAACACCAGTCCCCAACACCAGTCCCCAACACCAGTCCCCAACACCAGTCCCCAACACCAGTCCCCAACACCAGTCCCCAGCACCAGTTCCCAATACCGGTCCCTGACATTTGTCTCCAATACCAGTCTCCAACACCATTCCGGCAAACCACTCCCCAACGCCAGTTCCCAATACCAGTCCTTAACATCACTCTCCAACACTAGTCCCTCACACAAGTACCCATCACCAATACCCACACCAGTCCCCAACACCAGTTCCCAACATCAGTCTCCAACACAAGTCCATAACACCAATCCCCAACACCAGGCCCCCCACACCCTTCGCCAACATCAGTCCCCAATACTAATCCCCCTCACCAGTTCCCAACACCAGTCCCATCACCAGTCGCCGACACCAGTCCCCAACACCAGTTTTCCGAGCCAGCCCCCCGCACCAGTACCCAACACGAATGTCCGACACCAGTCCCCACACCAGTCTCTAACATCAGTCTCCAACGCTAGTCCCCAACACCAGTCCCCAGTACCAATCCCCAAACCCCTCCCAACACCAGTCCTAAAACACAAGTCCTTAACATCAGTCCCCCACACCAGTCCCCAACACTAGTCCCCAACACCAGCTCCGAGCACCTTTCCCCCACTATTCCCCAACAATAGTCCCAACACCAGTCCTCCACCTAGTCCCTAACACAAGTCTCCAACATCAGTTCCTTACACCAGTTCCCAACATGATTCCCCTACGCCAGTCCCCAACATAATTCTCCAGCAACAGTCCCCCACACCACTCCCCAACATCAGTCCCCAAAACCGGTCCCTAGCACCAGTCTCTAACACCAGTCCCCAACACCAGTCACAAACACCAGTCTCCAACATCAGTCCCCAACACCTGTCCACCACACTAGTCTCCAAACTAGTCCCCACCAATCCCCAACACTAGTCCCCAACACCAGTCCCTCACACCGTCCCCAACATCAGTCCCCTATACTAATACCCCACACCACTCTCCAACATCAGTCCCCCACACCAGTCCCCAACATCAGTCTCCAACACTAGTCCCCCACACAAGCACCTTTCACCAGTACCCACACCAATCCCCAACGTCAGTCTCCAACACTAGTCCTCAACACCAGTCCCCAACACCTGTCCCCCACCAGTCTCCAACATCAGTCTCCAACACTAGTCCCCCACACAAGTACCTTTCACCAGTACCCACACCAATCCCCAACGTCAGTCTCCAACACAAGTCCCTCACACCAGTCCGCAACATCAATCCTCTACACCAGTCCCAACATAATTCCCCTTCAGCAGTCACCCACACCACTCCCCAAAAACCAGTCTCTAATACCGGTCCCTAACCATAGTCCCTCACACCTGTCCCCAACACCAGTCCCTCACACCTTCCCCAACACCAGTCCCCAACACGCACGTCACACCTCGCAGACAACAGTGTGTTATCTGCCTCAGAAGAGGCTGGGACAGGCAGCTCTGGGTGTAAAACTGAGACAATTTCTGCCTGGATCTGCAAGGTGGACCTGGGAATTGCACGGCCTTGTCACGGAAGCTACAGTGAAGGCTTCTGAGTGGGAAAAACCCGAGCTGGGTACACCCGCGGGAGACACAGGATGTAGCATGGTATTCAGTGAAACTGTCGGAGCACGTGTGGGAGGTTATATCATGGTATTCAGTGAGGCTACAACGTGTGGGAGGTTTTATCATGGTATTCAACGAGTCTACAACGTGTGTTACGTTATATCATGGTATTCAATGAGTCTACAACGTGTGTTACGTTATATCATGGTATTCAATGAGTCTACAACGTGTGGGAGGTTATATCATGGTATTCAGTGAGGCTATAACATGTGGGAGGTTATATCATGGTGTTCAGTGAGGCTACAACATGTGGGAGGTTATATCATGGTATTCAGTGAGGCTATAACGTGTGGGAGGTTATATCATGGTATTCAATGAGTCTACAACGTGTGGGAGGTTATATCATGGTATTCAGTGAGGCTATAACGTGTGGGAGGTTATATCATGGTGTTCAGTGAGGCTACAACATGTGGGAGGTTATATCATGGTGTTCAGTGAGGCTACAACATGTGGGAGGGAGTGAGAGAAGGGAAGAAGGTAGAAGAAATGTGGAATGAAGAGGGACAGAGAAGAGATATGGGAGGGAGAAAATGCTGGAGGAGGATAAAACGGACGTAGGTGTAGCAGTAGAAGAGAAGGTCGAAGAGAGCGAGAGAGAGAGAGAGAGAGAGAGAGAGAGAGAGAGAGAGAGAGAGAGAGGAGAGAGAGAGAGAGAGAGAGAGAGAGAGAGAGAGAGAGAGAGAGAGAGAGAGAGAGACCCTGTTGTATTCATCCCTCAATCTAACTCCCCTTTCAACTATGTCATTGACAACTTCCATTTAGTTGATAGATTTGTTGACATTATTGTCCAGTTCATCGTTGTTTCTTCCAGTATCACAATTCCAGGGATAAAAAAGTCGATGGAAGTTCTGGAATTCTGAAAAAACTGCCATGGATTTGACGTCACAAAATCTTGCAGTTGTTTCACCGGAATTAATTCATGGGTCAAACATGCTGGTTCAGAGAACCGACAAATTTATAAATTAGACACAAGTGCAACACTTGAGTATCTTTAATGAGAAACGTCTCGCCATACAGTAGCTTCGTCAGTCCACTACAAACAAGAATGGTGAATATCAGAGAGAGTTGGAGGTAATCAGTCCCTCGGCCTAGAGTCGATGTAATTGATTCATCAATTTTCATTGATACCAAAGAGACAAATATACAGTTAACTGGAACTTTGAGTGATGACGTTTAGTCAGTACAGTAGCCTTTTATCAGATTATTAACATATAATGATAAGGGAGAGTGAACAGATATATTTAACAGTGAAACGAACAGCAGTGAGTGAGCGCAAAGAGCAGTGTGTGAGTGGGAACAGCAGTGAGGGAAGAGCAGTGTGTGAGTGGGAACAGCAGTGAGGGAAGAGCAGTGTGTGAGTGAGAAGAGCAGTGAGGGAAGAGCAGTGTGTGAGGGAATGTTGCGACCCTTGAATGGGTCACAATGTATATAATGTATATTACCTGTTCTTATAATTTTATATTGCTTATATTTGAGATAATAGCTAAATCGTAAATATATTGCTTTATATTATTATTTGACTTAGTTATATTTATTAGGTAGGATGTAACATTTATATATTATTTAGTGCTCATAGTTCAAGTGTTGATTGTCTAACTACTGTAATTATCGCCCCGCTCGTTACTCTGCCGGCTTCTCTGTGTTGCTGGGCAGCAGCAGTCCATGGAGCAATCACGTGATCAGATAGGGGTGATCACACCTCACCTGGGTGAAACTTGTCTTGCTTTGACTCGCTCTATTGTCTGTTTGACGTTCATCTAGCAAGACGTGCCTCTAGCTCTCCCTTGTTGGCCCTTGTTGGAAGATCGTCTCTGTCGCTTTCTTGTTGTTGGATCTGTGTAACTCTGTTCACAGAACATAGCCTAGACTTAGTGATTTTCGACGTTGTACTGGAGGTTGTGTCTCATAGACACTGAGAAACTCAGGTCCTGAGCTGTAGCTTCTGACCTAATTTGTACTGGTATCTGTGTACTGTCACAGTCGGGGATTTTCTAATGCTGAACTTAGATTCAGTAGTATGGGAGTTTTGTGACTATTGTGGAGGATCTGCAGATGGTCCCTACTTAGTGTCGTTATATTATCTCCTTGTTCCTGATTCTGTGTCGCTGTTGCTTGTTATATTGCTGTTCGGCTTATCAGTCGTTTTATTGTTCAAGCAAGCTGTTCTGATTGCAAGGTTGGTCAAGAAGTTATTTTATGTGAGGACTTTTAGTCAGTCACTGGTTAAGTCTAGTCGAGTCTTCAGACATGGCGAACTACTTAGAGCACTTACACACATACACACAAACTTACTTGTATATATTTGTATTATGTTATTAAATGTTAACAATGTACCAGTCGGTACTTAAAAACCATAAAGATGTGATATGTGCCTTCAGCACTATGCTACTGTACACCAGAGAAGTGTAACAACTTGTATCATATATTATATTCAATTGATCACTATAATTTACTTTGATAATATACGCCTAGATAACTTTAGTGTTATTAATAAACTTACTAAATTTTAATTACTTTAGTTAGTAGCCTACCAGTTGTAATCCTGAAGCACTATTGAATCTTATTAAATTCTAATGGATAATTGGACCAGGATACTGACTACTTGTTACAAAAACCCAGTAACAGGCTGGATGCTAGAAGGGCAGTCCTTTCTAGTATTCACCGGAGATCTCTATGATTATTAGATATCGCGTTTTTTGTAACAGGGAAAACAGCAGTGTGTGAGGGAAGAGCAGTGTGTGAGGGGGAAGAGCAGTGTGTGAGGGGGAAGAGCAGTGTGTGAGGGAAGAGCAGTGTGTGAGGGGGAAGAGCAGTGTGTGAAGGGGAAGAGCAGTGTGTGAGGGGAAGAGCAGTGTGTGAGGGGGAAGAGCAGTGTGTGAGGGCGAAGAGCAGTGTGTGTGGGGGAAGAGCAGTGTGTGTGGGGGAAGAGCAGTGTGTGAAGGGGAAGAGCAGTGTGTGAGGGAAGAGCAGTGTATGAGGGAAGAGCAGTGTCTGAGGGGAAGAGCAGTGTGTGAGGGGAAGAGCAGTGTGTGTGGGGGAAGAGCAGTGTGGAGGGGAAGAGCAGTGTGTGAGGGAAGAGCAGTGTGTGAGGGAAGAGCAGTGTGTGAGGGAAGAGCAGTGTGTGAGGGGAAGAGCAGTGTGTGAGGGGAAGAGCAGTGTGTGAGAGAAGAGCAGTGTGTGAGGGAAGAGCAGTGTGTGAGGGGAAGAGCAGTGTGTGAGAAAAGAGCAGTGTGTGAGGGAAGAGCAGTGTGTGAGGAAAGAGCAGTGTGTGAGGGAAGAGCAGTGTGTGAGGGGAAGAGCAGTGTGTGAGGGGAAGAGCAGTGTGTGAGGGAAGAGCAGTGAGGAACCTCTCAGATTATAATGTGCGTAATTACTTTTAGCCTCAATGCACAGAAGATCTTAGCGAAGTGGGTTCAACTAAGTGTAAGTCATTGTTGTGGATGGAAGCATCAGTCTGAGTATCCCTATATATCACTGTGTCAATCACATTTATCCACTGTGCAATCACTGTCACCACTGTGTCAATCTCTTTATCATCCATGTTCAATCCAATATACATCCACTGTTGTCAATAACTTTATCATCCCTGTGTCATCCACTATATCATCCACTGTGTCATCCACTATATCATTCACTGTGTCATCCACTATATCATCCACTGTGTCAATCACTTTATCATCCACTGTGTCATCCACTATATCATCCACTGTGTCAATCACTTTATCATCCACTGTGTCATCCACTATATCATCCACTGTGTCATCCACTATATCATTCACTGTGTCATCCACTATATCATCCACTGTGTCAATCACTTTATCATCCACTGTGTCATCCACTATATCATCCACTGTGTCATCCACTATATCATCCACTGTGTCAATCACTTTATCATCCACTGTGTCATCCACTATATCATCCACTGTGTCAATCACTTTATCATCCACTGTGTCATGCACTGTATCATCCAATGTGTCATCCACTGTGTCATGCACTGTATCATCCACTGTGTCATCCACTGTGTCATCCACTGTGTCATCCACTGTATCATCCACTGTATCATCCACTGTGTCATCCAATGTATCATCCACTGTGTCCACTGTGTCATTCACTGTGTCATCCACTGTGTCATCCACTGTATCATCCACTACATCATCCACTGTATCATCCACTGTATCATCCACTGTGTCATCCACTGTATCATCCACTGTATCATCCACTATGCCATTCACTGTATCATCCACTGTCATCCACTGTATCATCCACTGTATCATCCACTATGCCATCCACTGTATCATCACCTGTATCATCCACTGTATCATCCACTGTTCATCCACTGTATCATCCACTGTAATCATCCACTGATCATCCACTATGCCATCACTGTATTCCCATCCACTGTATCATCCACTGTATCATCCACTGTGTCATCCACTGTATCATCCCTGTATCATCCACTTATGCATCCACTGTTCATCCACGTATGCCATTCACTATATCATCCACTGTGTCATCCACTGTGTCATCCACTGTATCATCCACTGTATCATCCACTATGCCATCCACTGTGTCATCCACTGTATCATCCACTGTATCATCCACTATGCCATCCACTGTATCATCCACTATACCATCCACTGTATCATCCACTGAATCATCCACTGCATCATCCACTAATCCATCCACTGTATCATCCACTGTGTCATCCACTGTATTATCCACTGTATCATCCACTGTATCATCCACTATGCCATCCACTGTATCATCCACTGTACCATCCACTGTGTCATCCACTGTTTTATCCACTGTGTCATTCACTGTATCATCCACTGTATCATACACTGTGTGACCCACTGTATCATCCACTGTGTCATCCACTGTATCATCCCCTGTATCATCCACTGTGTCATCCACTGTTTTATCCACTGTGTCATTCACTGTATCATCCACTGTATCATACACTGTGTGACCCACTGTATCATCAACTGTGTCATCCACTGTATCATCCACTGTGTCATCCACTGTATCATCCACTGTATCATCCACTGTATCATCCACTATACCATCCACTGTATCATCCACTGTATCATCCCCTGTATCATCCACTATGTCATCCAGTGTATCATCCACTATGCCATCCACTGTATCATCCACTGCATCATCCACTGTATCATCCACTGTGTCATCCACTGTATCATCCACTGCATCATCCACTGTATCATCCACTATGTCATCCAGTGTATCATCCACTATGCCATCCACTGTATCATCCACTGCATCATCCCCTGTATCATCCACTGTATCATCCACTGTATCATCCACTGTATCATACACTGTGTCATCCACTGTATCATACACTGTGTCATCCACTGTATCATCCACTGTGTCATCTGCTGTATCATCCACTGTGTCATCCACTGTGTCATCCACTGTATCATCCACTATATCATCCACTGTGTCATCTACTGTATCATCCACTGTATCATCCACTGTGTCATCCACTGTATCATCCATTGTATCATTCACTGCATCATCCACTGTGTCATCCACTGTGTCATCCACTGTATCATCCACTATATCATCATTCCATCTATGTCATCCACTGTGTCATCCACTGTTCATCCACATTATCATCCACAGTGCCATCCACTGTATCATCCACTGTGTCATCCACTGTACCATCCACTGTATCATCCACTGCATCATCCACTATGTCATCCACTGTGTCATCCACTATATCATCCACTGTGTCATCCACTGTACCATCCACTGTATCATCATGCATCTCCACTATGTCATCCACTGTGTCATCCACTATATCATCCACTGTGTCATCCACTGTACAATCCACTGTATCATCCACTGCATCATCCACTATATCATCCACTGTGTCATCCACTGTACCATCCACTGTATCATCCACTGCATCATCCACTGTATCATCCACTGTGTCATCCACTATATCATCCACTGTGTCATCCACTGTAACATCCACTGTATCATCCACTGCATCATCCACTATATCATCCACTGTGTCATCCACTATATCATCCACTGTGTCATCCACTATGTCATCCACTGTATCATCCACTGTGTCATCCACTGTATCATCCACTGTGTTCATCCACTGTATCATCCACTGGTCACCACTATATCATCCACTGTGTCATCCACTTATCATCCACTTTCATCCACTGTATCATCCACTGTATCATCCACTTTATCCATCTCCACTGTGTCATCCACTGTATCATCCACTTACACTATCCACTGTGTCATCCACTGTATCATCCACTGTTCATCCACCGTGTCATTCACTGTATCATCCACTATATCATCCACTGTGTCATCCACTGTATCCACCTCTATCATCCACTGTGTCATCTACTGTATCATCCACTGTGTCATCCACTGTATCATCCACTGTATCATCCACTATATCATCCACTGTGTCATCCACTGTATCATCCACTGTTCATCACTACATATTTCATCCCTGTATCTCACGTATATCAATCAACTGTGTCATCCACTGATATCACTTACATCCACTTATATCCTATCCATCAGTATTCATCCACTGTTCATCCTGATCCACTGTTATCATCCACTATGCTATCCACTGTATCATCCACTGTATCATCCCCTGTATCATCCACTGTGTCATCCAGTGTATCATCCACTATGCCATCCACTGTATCATCCACTGTATCATCCACTGCATCATCCCCTGTATCATCCACTGTGTCATCCACTGTATCATCCACTGCATCATCCACTGTATCATCCACTGTATCATACACTGTGTCATCTGCTGTATCATCCACTGTGTCATCCATTGTGTCATGCACTGTATCATCCACTGTATCATACACTGTGTCATCCACTGTATCATACACTGAATCATCCACTGTATCATCCACTGTGTCATCCACTGTATCATACACTGTATCATCCACTGTATCATCCACTGTGTCATCTGCTGTATCATCCACTGTGTCATCCATTGTGTCATGCACTGTATCATCCACTATATCATCCACTGTGTCATCTACTGTATCACCCACTGTATCATCCACTGTGTCATCCACTGTATCATCCACTGTATCATCCATTGTATCATTCACTGCATCATCCACTGTGTCATCCACTGTGTCATCCACTGTATCATCCACTATATCATCCACTATGTCATCCACTGTGTCATCCACTGTATCATCCATTGTATCATTCACTGCATCATCCACTGTGTCATCCACTGTGTCATCCACTGTTTCATCCACTGTATCATCCACAGAGCCATCCACTGTATCATCCACTGTGTCATCCACTGTAACATCCACTGTATCATCCACTGCATCATCCACTATGTCATCCACTGTGTCATCCACTATATCATCCACTGTGTCATCCACTATGTCATCCACTGTATCATCCACTGTGTCATCCACTGTATCATCCACTGTGTCATCCACTGTATCATCCACTGTGTCATCCACTATCGTCCACTGTGTCATCCACTGTATCATCCACTATATCATCCACTGTATCATCCACTGTATCATCCACTATATCATCCACTGTGTCATCCACTGTATCATCCACTATACCATCCACTGTGTCATCCACTGTATCATCCACTGTATCATCCACCGTGTCATTCACTGTATCATCCACTATATCATCCACTGTGTCATCCACTGTGTCATCCACTCTATCATCCACTGTGTCATCCACTGTATCATCCACTGTATCATCCACTATATCATCCACTGTGTCAATCACTTTATCATCCACTGTGTCATCCACTATATCATCCACTGTATCATCCACTGTATCATCCACTATATCATCCACTGTGTCATTCACTGTATCATCCACTGTATCATCCACTATATCATCCACTGTATCATCCACTGTATCATCCACTGTATCATCCACTATATCATCCACTGTGTCATCCACTGTATCATCCACTGTATCATCCACTATATCATCCACTGTGTCATCCACTGTATCATCCACTGTATCATCCACTATATCATCCACTGTATCATCCACTGTATCATCCACTGTATCATCCACTATATCATCCACTGTGTCATCCACTGTATCATCCACTGTATCATCCACTATATCATCCACTGTATCATCCACTGTATCATCCACTGTATCATCCACTATATCATTCACTGTGTCATCCACTGTATCATCCACTGTATCATCCACTATATCATCCACTGTATCATCCACTGTATCATCCACTGTATCATCCACTATATCATCCACTGTGTCATCCACTGTATCATCCACTGTATCATCCACTATATCATCCACTGTATCATCCACTGTATCATCCACTGTGTCATCCACTGTGTCATCCACTGTGTCATCCACTGTATCATCCACTATGCCATCCACTGTATCATCCACTGTGTCAGTTACTACTGAACTATTCCAGTTTAACAGTTGTTTATGGGATTTACGATGCTGGTTGCTTAATGGGGTTTATCGCCAATAGATACAGTAATTCCACTGAGACTGCAAGTGACCTTTGACCACCAGACAAGAATACTTTAATCACTAAAGTGGGGATTATATTCTCAGCATATATACGTTGAGAGAAAGATATTGGGAGAATATATATCTCGTATTACATTGTATTACGCAGGTACTGTTAAGATGTCGCTTCTGAGATATTGGTGTTGTGGAAGTCGTATATGGAGGTCTTCAGATGTTTCACAGAGGTATATGCACTCACAGATGTTACATGGGACAGTGTGCATTCCTGCAGTATATATGTTGCTATTTTAGTCTCAAGTAACCACAATGTACACCTTATAACTGTAACACTAAGGTATTCACACCCTCGTGTGCCTCACTTCCAGTTCGTGGAGGCAATTAATCAGAGGACGTGTGCGGGTAATAACTCTTCCCCCCTCCTCCTCCCTTCCCCCTCCCCCTCCCTTCCCCCCGGGACATGAGATCATTGTACTCACTGCTCTGGTCAGCCGGGAATAACAAATCAATTGTTATTGATCCTAAATTAGAGATTCTGTTTGAGGTAATATTTTCAGATTACAAAAAGTCTCTTTTGTTATCTGTGAAGGTGTGATACTTTAAGATATAATTGGTACAGCATCCCAGTATGAACCTAAATACTGTATACCTCAAAATATTTCAAGCTATTTGTATAAATATATATATATATATATATATATATATATATATATATATATATATATATATATATATATATATATATATATATATATATATATATATAAATATATATATATATATATATATATATATATATATATATATATATATATATATATATATATATATATATATATATATATATATATATAAGTTAATACAGGAAAGAGTAAGGTTATGAGGATAAAAAGATGAGGTGAATCATAGAATTGATGAGGGGAAAAGGGTGATTGGTGCACTTAGGAGTCTGTGGAGACAAAGAACTTTGTCCTTGGAGGCAAAGAGGGGAATGTATGAGAGTATAGTTTTACCAACGCTCTTATATGGCTGTGAAGCATGGGTGATGAATGTTGCAGCGAGGAGAAGGCTGGAGGCAGTGGAGATGTCATGTCTGAGGGCAATGTGTGGTGTGAATATAATGCAGAGAATTCGTTGTTTGGAAGTTAGGAGGAGGTGCGGGATTACCAAAACTGTTGTCCAGAGGGCTGAGGAAGAGTTGTTGAGGTGGTTCGGACATGTAGAGAGAATGTAGCGAAACAGAATGACTTCAAGAGTGTATCAGTCTGTAGTGGAAGGAAGGCGGGATAGGGGTCGGCCTAGGAAAGGTTGGAGGGAGGGGGTAAAGGAGGTTTTGTATGCTAGGGGCTTGGACTTCCAGCAGGCATGCGTGAGCGTGTTTGATAGGAGTGAATGGAGACAAATGGTTTTTAATACTTGACGTGCTGTTGGAGTGTGAGCAAAGTAACATTTATGAAGGGATTCAGGGAAACCGGCAGGCCGGACTTGAGTCCTGGAGATGGGAAGTACAGTGCCTGCACTCTGAAGGAGGGGTGTTAATGTTGCAGTTTAAAAACTGTAGTGTAAAGCACTCTTCTGGCAAGACAGTAATGGAGTGAATGATGGTGAAAGTTTTTCTTTTTCGGGCCACCCTGCCTTGGTGGGAATCGGCCAGTGTGATAATAAAATAAAATAATATATTTATATTTTTTATTATTATCACACTGGCCGATTCCCACCAAGGCAGGGTGGCCCGAAAAAGAAAAACTTTCACCATCATTCACTCCATTACTGTCTTGCCAGAAGAGTGCTTTACACTACAGTTTTTAAACTGCAACATTAACACCCCTCCTTCAGAGTGCAGGCACTGTACTTCCCATCTCCAGGACTCAAGTCCAGCTTGCCGGTTTCCCTGAACCCCTTCACAAATGTTACTTTGCTTACACTCCAACAGCACGTCAAGTATTAAAAACCATTTGTCTCCATTCACTTCTATCAAACACGCTCACGCATGCCTGCTGGAAGTCCAAGCCCCTCGCACACAAAACCTCCTTTATCCCCTCCCTCCAACCTTTCCTAGGCCGACCCCTACCCCGCCTTCCTTCCACTACAGACTGATACACTCTTGAAGTCATTCTGTTTCGCTCCATTCTCTCTACATGTCCGAACCACCTCAACAACCCTTTCTCAGCCCTCTGGACAACAGTTCTGGTAATCCCGCACCTCCTCCTAACTTCCAAACTACGAATTCTCTGCCTTATATTCACACCACACATTGCCCTCAGACATGACATCTCCTCTGCCTCCAGCCTTCTCCTCGCTGCAACATTCATCACCCATGCTTCACACCCATATAAGAGCGTTGGTAAAGCTATACTCTCATACATTCCCCTCTTTGCCTACAAGGACAAAGTTCTTTGTCTCCACAGACTCCTAAGTGCACCACTCACTCTTTTTCCCTCATCAATTCTATGATTCACCTCATCTTTCATAGACCCATCCGCTGACACGTCCACTCCCAAATATCTGAATACATTCACCTCCTCCATACTCTCTCCCTCCAATCTGATATCCAATCTTTCATCACCTAATCTTTTTGTTATCCTCATAACCTTACTCTTTCCTGTATTCACTTTTAATTTTCTTCTTTTGCACACCCTACCAAATTCATCCACCAATCTCTGCAACTATTCTAATATATATATATATAATATATATATATATATATATTATATATATATATATTTTATATATTATATATATATAAATTCTGGGCTTTGTGACGTTTACTTATTAATTAGTAAAAATAAAAAGTAGAAAGAGGGTAAGAAAATAGTTGTTTTTATGGCAAGTTAAAAGCAGTTCTTTGCAAATACGAAATATTTTATGTATTACATTTGTGGAATGTTAATTTATTTATTTCGATATTTCCCTCGCCTGGTTAACCTGGTTAACCTGGTTAACCTGGTTCATTCTGAAAGCTAATTAGAAAGATTTTTTTTTCTAGAAACAATAGGTTTTACCAGAGACATTATGGGTATATAAAAATAACTAGAATTTGGGTCCAAATTGAACCATTAACTAGTCACACACTATAAGAAACGTCAGCTAAGTTAACAAGAGTGACACCAGCTAGACAGAAGGTGGAAGTTAGACAGATGGTGGCAGGCAGGTGGCAGTTAGACAGACGGTGGCAGGCAGGTGGCGGTTAGACAGACGGTGGCAGGCAGGTGGCAGTTAGACAGACGGTGGCAGGCAGGTGGCAGTTAGACAGACGGTGGCAGGCAGGTGGCAGTTAGACAGACGGTGGCAGGCAGGTGGCGTTAGACAGACGGTGGCAGAGGTGGCAGTTAGACAGACGGTGGCAGGCAGGTGGCAGTTAGACAGACGGTGGCAGGCAGGCAGTTAGAAGGGTGGGGCAGGTGCAGTTAGACAGACGGTGGCAGGCAGGTGGCAGTTAGACAGACGGTGGCAGGCAGGTGGCAGTTAGACAGACGGTGGCAGGCAGGTGGCAGTTAGACAGACGGTGGCAGGCAGGTGGCAGTTAGACAGACGGTGGCAGGCAGGTGGCAGTTAGACAGACGGTGGCAGGCAGGTGGCAGTTAGACAGACGGTGGCAGGCAGGTGGCAGTTAGACAGACGGTGGCAGGCAGGTGGCAGTTAGACAGACGGTGGCAGGCAGGTGGCAGTTAGACAGACGGTGGCAGGCAGGTGGCAGTTAGACAGACGGTGGCAGGCAGGTGGCAGTTAGACAGACGGTGGCAGGCAGGTGGCAGTTAGACAGACGGTGGCAGGCAGGTGGCAGTTAGACAGACGGTGGCAGGCAGGTGGCAGTTAGACAGACGGTGGCAGGCAGGTGGCAGTTAGACAGACGGTGGCAGGCAGGTGGCAGCTGTCACAGTAATAACACTTAACTGTCAACCACAAAGATGAGTTTTTTAATTAAAACAACAAGAATGAACCTCTCGACGCTCCTCAGTATTCCTCAGTATTCCTCAGTATTCCTCAGTATTCCTCAGTATTCCTCAGTATTCCTCAGTATTCCTCAGTATTCCTCAGTATTCCTCAGTATTCCTCAGCATTCCTCATTATTCCTCACTATTCCTCAGTACTCCTCAGTATTCCTCATTATTCCTCAGTATTTTTCAGTATTCCTCAGTATTCCTAAGTGTTCTTCAGCATTCCTCAGTATTCCTCATTACTCCTCAGCATTCTTCAGTATTCCTCAGTATTCCTCATTATTCCTCAGTATTCCTCGGAACTCCTCATTAGTAATATTTATTCCTCGTTATTCCTCAGTATTCCTCAGTATTAGTCAGTATTCCTCATTATTCCTCACTATTCCTCAGTATTCCTCATTATTCCTCAGTATTTTTCAGTATTCCTCGGTATTCCTAAGTGTTCTTCAGCATTCCTCAGTATTCCTCAGTATTCCTCAGCATCCCTCATTATTCCTCAGTATTCCTCATTATAATAACATTATTATCTCTCAACGTTAATATTTCCTGTAATGTAATTTTGCAACATTTGTTTGTGTTAAATGAGAGACTTATGTAACATTTTGGAATCTTTACCCTGGTAACGTTTCGCCAGCCAGTGGTGAAACCTTTCCTGGATAAAGATGGCTACAACTGACCATAATTATGGAAGGGGTGAACCGGTAAGCCAGCGGAAGGCCTCGGTCAGACGACCTAAAGCTCCAACGGCGGGTCATCATCTGACTAAAATCCGCGTCAGGAAACACTTGTCCTGTTTCCTGACGAACCGAACCTAACCTAACCTGACCTGACCTAACCTGACCTAACCTGACCTGACCTAACCTAACCTAACCTGACCTAACCTAACCTGACCTGACCTGACCTGACCTGACCTAACCTGACCTAACCTAACCTGACCTGACCTAACCTGACCTAACCTAACTTGACCCAACCTGACCCAACCTGACCTAACCAGACCTAACCTAACCTAAACATAACCTAACCTGACCTAACCTGACCTAACCTAAAATAGCCTAACATAACCTAACCTGACCTAACCTGACCTAACCTAACCTAACCTAACATAACCTAACCTGACCTAACCTGCCCTGACCTAACCTAACCTAACCTGACCTAACCCGACCTAACCTAACCTAACATAACCTAACCTAACATAACCTAACCTGACCTAACCTGACCTAACCTAACCTAACATAACCTAACCTGACCTAACCCGCCCTGACCTAACCTAACCTAACCTAACCTAACCTAACCTAACCTAACCTGACCTAACCTAACTTGACCCAACCTGACCCAACCTGACCTAACCAGACCTGACCTAACCTAACCTAACCTAACCTAACATAACCTAACCTGACCTGACCTGACCTAACGTGACTTAACCTGACCTGACCTAACCTAATCTAACCTGACCAAAACCTAACCTGACCTGACCTGACCTAACCTGACCTAACCTAAACTTACCTAACCTGACCTGACCTAACCTGACCTAACCTAACTTGACCCAACCTGACCCAACCTGACCTAACCAGACCTAACCTAACCTAACATAACCTAACCTGACCTAACCTGACCTAACCTAAAATAACCTAACATAACCTAACCTGACCTAACCTGACCTAACCTAACCTAACCTAACATAACCTAACCTGACCTAACTTGACCTAACCTAGCCTAACCTAACCTGACCTAACCCGACCTAACCTAACCTAACCTAACCTAACCTAACATAACCTAACCTGACCTAACCTGACCTAACCTAACCTAACATAACCTAACCTGACCTAACCCGACCTGACCTAACCTAACCTAACCTAACCTAACCTAACCTAACCTAACCAAACCCATAACCTAACCTGACCTAACCTGACCTAGCCTAACCTAACCTAACATAACCTAACCTGACCTAACCCGACCTAACTTAACCTAACCTAACCTAACCTAACCTAACCTGACCTGACCTAACCTAACCTAACCTAACCTAACCTAACCTAACCTAACCAAACCTAACCTGACATACCTGACATAACCTAACCTGACCTAACCTGACCTAACCTAACATGACCGAACCTAACCTAACCTAACCTAACCTAACTGACCTGACCTAACCTGACCTAACCTAACCTGACCCAACCTGACCCAACCTGACCTATCCCGACCTAACCTAAACTGACCTAACCTAACCTAGCCTAACATGTCCTAACCTGACATAACCTAACCTGACCTAACCTGACGCAACCTGACGTAACCTAACCTAACCTGACCTAACCTGACCTAACCTAGCCTAACCTGACCTAACCTGACCTAACCTGACCTGACCTAATCCGACCTAACTTAACCTGACCTAACCTGACCTAACCTAGCCTAACCTAACCTAGCCTAACCTAACCTTACCTAACCTAACCTAACTTAACCTGACCTAACGTTAAATAACCTAACTTAAACTTACCAAACCTAACCTAACCTAACCTAACCTAACCTGACCTAACCTAACCTAACCTAACCTGACCTGACCTGACCTAACCTAATCTAGCCTGACATAACCTAACCTAACCTAAACTTACCTAACCTAACCTAACTTAACCTGACCTAACCTTGCCTAAACTAACCTAACCTAACCTAAGATAACCTAACCTTACCTAACCTAACCTAACTTTACCTACCCTAACCTAAACTAACCTAGCCTGACCTAACCTAACCTAACCTCACCTAACCTCACCTAACATAACCTAACATAACATAACCTAACCTGACCTAACCTAACCTAACCTAACATAACCTAACCTGACCTAACCTAACCTAACCTCACCTAACCTGACCTAACCTAACCTAACATAACCTAACCTGACCTGACCTGACCTAACCTAACCAAGCCTCACCTAACTTGACCTATACCTTACCTAACCTAACCTAACCTTACCTAACCTAACCTAACTTAACCTGACCTAAATTTACCTAATCCAACCTAGCCTAACCTAACCTAACCTAAACTAACCTAACCTAACCTAACCTAACCTAACCTAACCTAACCTGACCTAACCTAACCTAACCTAACCTAACATCACCAAAACTGACCTAACCTAACCTGACCTAACCTAACCTTACCTAACCTAACCTAACCTGACCTAACCTAACCTAAACAATCCTAACCTAATCTAACCTAACCTTACCTAACCTAACCTAACCTAACCTAACCTAACCTAAACTGACCTGACTTAACCTAACCTAACCTTACCTAACATAACCTAGTGTAGTGAGTGCTAGTGGAGTGTGTGCTAGTGTAGTGTCTGCCAGTGTAATGTGTGCTGTGTAGTGCTAGTGTAGTGAGTGCTAGTGTAGTGTGTGCTAGTGGAGTGTGTGCTAGTGAAGTGTGTGCTAGTGTAGTGTGTGCTAGTGTAGTGAATGCTAGTGTAGTGTGTGCTAGAGTAGTGTGTGCTAGTGTAGTGTGTACTAGTGTATTGTCTGCTAGTGTAGTGAGTGCTAGTGTAATGTGTGATAGTGTTGTGAATGCTAGTGAAGTGTGTGCTAGCGCAGGGTGTGTTAGTGTAGTGTGTGCTAGTGAAGTGTGTGCTAGTGTAGCTTGTGCTAGTGAAATGTGTGCTAGTGTAGTGAGTGCTAGTGTAGTGTGCGATAGTGTAGTGTGTGGTAGTGTAGTGTATGCTAGTGTAGTGAATGCTAGACTAGTGTGTGCTAGTGTAGTGAATGCTAGCGAAATGTGTGCTAGTGAAGTGTGTGCTAGTGTAGCTTCTGCTTGTGAAATATGTGCTAGTGTAGTGACTGCTAGTGTAGTGTGTCGTAGTCTAGTGTGTGGTAGTGTAGTGTGTGCTAGTGTAGTTAGTGCTAGTGTAGTGTGCTAGTGTAGTGTGCTAGTGTAGTGTGTGCTAGTGCAGAGTGTGCTAGTGTAGTGTGTGCTAATATAGTGAGTGCTAGTGTAGTTAGTGCTAGTGTAGTGTGCTAGTGTAGTGTGCTAGTGTAGTGTGTGCTAGTACAGGGTGTGCTAGTGTAGTGTGTTAGTGTAGTGCGCGCTAAGGAAGTGTGTGCTAGTGTAGTGTGTGGTACTGTAGTGTGTGCTAGTGTAGTGTGTGCTAGTGTAGTGTGTGCTAGTGTAGTGTGTGCTAGTGTAGTATGTGCTAATGTAGTGTGTGCTAGTGTAGTGTGTGCTTGTGTAGTGTGTGCTAGCGTAGTGAGAATGTAGTGTGTGCTAGTGTGGTGTGTGCTAGTGTAGTTAGAGTGTAGTGTGTGCTAGCGTAGTTAGCGCTAGTGTAGTGTGTGTGCTATTGTAGTGTGTGCTAGTGTATTGTCTGATATTCTAGTGAGTGCTAGTGTAATGTATGCTAGTGTACTGTGTGCTAGTGTAGTGTATGCTAGTGTAGTGAATGCTAGTCTAGTGTGTGCTAGTGTAGTGAATGCTAGAGAAGTGTGTGCTAGTGTAGTGTGTGCTATTGTGTGTGCTAGTGTAGCTTGTGCTAATGAAATTTGTGCTAGTGTAGTGTGTGTTAGTGTAGTGTGTGCTAGTGTAGTGTGTGTTAGTGTAGTGTGTGCTAGTGTAGTGTGTGTGTTAGTGTAGTGTGTGCTAGTGTAGTGTGTGTTAGTGTAGTGTGTGCTAGTGTCGTGTGTGATAGTGTAGTGTGCTATTGTAGTGTGTGCTAGTGTAGTTAGTGCTAGTGTAGTGTGTGCTAGTGTAGTGTGTGCTAGTGAAGTGTGTGCTAGTGTACTGTGTTGTAGTGTAGTGTGTGCTAGTGTAGTGTGTGCTAGTGTAGTGTGTTGTAGTGCAGTGTGTGCTAGTGTAGTGTGTTGTAGTGCAGTGTGTGCTAGTGTAGTGTGTTAGTGTAGTGTGTGCTAGTGTAATGTGTGCTAGTGTAGTTAGCGCTAGTGCAGTGTGTGCTTGGGTAGTTGTGTGCTAGTGTAGTGTGTTGTAGTGCAGTGTGTGCTAGTGTAGTGTGCTAGTGTAGTGTGTGCTAGTGTAATGTGTGCTAGTGTACTGTATGCTAGTGTAGTGTATGCTAGTGTAGTGAATGCTATTGTAGTGTGTTACAAAAAACGCGATTCTAAAAGCTTAGAGATCTCCAGTGAATACTAGAAAGGACTGCCCTTCTAGCATCCAGCCTGTTACTGGGTTTTCGTAACAAGTAGTCAGTATCCTTGTCCAATTATCCATTAGAAATCAGTAATATTCAATAGAGCTTCAGGATTACAACTGGTAGGCTACTAACTAGAGAAATAAAAATTTAATAAATTTATTAATCATTAAGTTGTCTAGAGGTATATTATCAAATTAAATTAAACAGTAATCAAAATAAAATCAATCTCTCGAGTTCAATATTATTGTGCTGAAAGCACATATCACATTTATAATTCTTAAGTACCGTCTGGTACATTAACATTTAATAAGATATTACAAATATGTACAAGTTTGTGTATGCATGTAAGTGCTCTAAGTAGTTCATTATGTCTCACGACTCGACTAGACTTAAACAAGTGACTGACAAAGTCCTTAAATAAGCTAACTTCTTGACCGACTGGCAACCAGAACAGTCTGCTTGAACAACAAAACGACTGATAAGCCGAACAACAATATAACAATCAACTGCGACACAGAATCAGGAACAAGGAGATAATATAACGACACTAAGTAGGGACCATCAGCAGATCCTCCACAAAAGTTACAAAACTCCCATACTACTGAATCTAAGTTCAGCATAGGAAAAACCCTGACTGTGATTATACACAGATACCAGTACAAATTAATAGGTCAGAAGCTACAGCTCAGGACCTGAGATGCTCAGAGTGTCTATGAGATACACAACCTCCGTACAACGTCGAAAATCACTAAGTCTATACAATGTTCTGTGAACAGAGTTCTACAGAACTAACAAGAATGATGAGACAGACAATCTGTCCAACCACCAAGCGAGTCTAGAGCAGACTGAATACTTCACGAGAGGTGAGGACACCCCCCCTCGATCACGTGATAGCCCCGTGGACAGCACAGCTCAGAAGCCGGCAGTATAACGAGCGACAAGCGATAATTACAGTAGTTTGACAATCAAGACTTGAACTGAGCACATATTATGTACATCCTAACAACCTAAGTCAAATAACAATATAACAGTCAAATAATAATATAAAGTCATACATTTACGATTTAGCTATTATCGCAAATATAAGCAATATAAAATTAAATGAAAAGGTAATATACATTATATATATATATATATATAATATATATATATATATATATATATATATATATATATATATATATTATATATATATATATATATATATAATACATATAATCATTGTAACCCATTCAGGGGTTGCAACATAGTGTGTGCTAATGAAATGTGTGCTAGTGTAGTGTGTGCTAGTGCAAGGTGTGCTAGTGTAGCTTCTGCTAGTGAAATGTGTGCTAGTATAGTTAGTGCTAGTGTAGTGTGTGCTAGTGATGTGTGTGCTAGTGTAGTGTGTGCTAGTGATGTGTGTGCTAGTGATGTGTGTGCTAGTGTAGTTTGAGCCAGTGAAGTGTGTGCTAGTGTAGCTTCTGCTAGTGAAATGTGTGCTAGTGTAGTTAGTGCTAGTGTAGTGTGTGCTAGTGCAGCGTGTGCTAGTGTAGTGTGTGCTAGTGTAGTTAGTGCTAGTCTAGTGTTTGTTAGTGTAGTGCTAGTGTGTGCTAGTGTAGTGTGTACTAGTGTACTTAGTGCTAGTGTAGTGTGTGCTAGTGTAGTGTGTACTAGTGTAGTTAGTGCTAGTCTAGTGTTTGTTAGTATAGTGTGTGCTAGTGTAGTGTGTACTAGTGTAGTGAGTGCAAGACTAGCCTCCCTCCCTCCCACCTTCCTTCCTTTTCTTCTTCCTCCCTTCTCTCGTTACTTCCTTCCCTCTTTCTCTCCCACCTTCCTTGATTCATTACCCCCTTCTCACTGCCTCCCTCCCTCACACATTCCTTCCCTCCTTACTTCCTTCCCTCCCTCCCCTCCCTCCCTCCCTCCCTCCTTCCCTCCCTCCCTGCCTCCCTCCCTCCCTCCCTCCCTCCCTCCCCTCCCTCCCTCCCTCCCTCCCTCCCTCCCTCCCTCCCTCCCTCACACAACTGCAGTTACAAAAACAGAGACCAAAACTTCAACTGCCTCCTCGTGCTTAGTTAAAAATGTCTTCTGTTTCACTTCTTCCACATCTTAATGTCGCTCGTGCTGAGACTGTCTGCCAGGGAGGGTGTCGCTCGTGCTGAGACTGTCTGCCAGGGAGGGTGTCGCTCGTGCTGAGACTGTCTGCCAGGGAGGGTGTCGCTCGTGCTGAGACTGTATGCCAGGGAGAGTGGCGCTCGTGCTGAGACTGTCTGCCAGGGAGAGTGGCGCTCGTGCTGAGACTGTCTGCCAGGGAGGGTGTCGCTCGTGCTGAGACTGTCTGCCAGGGAGGGTGTCGCTCGTGCTGAGACAGTCTGCCAGGGAGGGTGGCGCTCGTGCTGAGACTCTGCCAGGGAGGGTGGCGCTCGTGCTGAGACTGTCTGCCAGGGAGGGTGTCGCTCGTGCTGAGACAGTCTGCCAGGGAGGGTGGCGCTCGTGCTGAGACTCTGCCAGGGAGGGTGGCGCTCGTGCTGAGACTGTCTGCAAGGGAGAGTGGCGCTCGTGCTGAGGCTGTCTGCCAGGGAGGGTGGCGCTCGTGCTGAGACTGTCTGCCAGGGAGGGTGGCGCTCGTGCTGAGACTGTCTGCCAGGGAGGGTGGCGCTCGTGCTTTGACTGTCTGCCAGGGAGGGTGTCGCTCGTGCTGAGACTGTCTGCCAAGGAGGGTGGCGCTCGTGCTGAGACTGTCTGCCAGGGAGGGTGGCGCTCGTGCTGAGACAGTCTGTCAGGGAGGGTGGCGCTCGTGCTGAGACTGTCTGTCAGGGAGGGTGCCGCTCGTGCTGAGACTGTCTGCCAGGGAGGGTGGCGCTCGTGCTGAGACAGTCTGCCAGGGAGGGTGGCGCTCGTGCTGAGACTGTCTGCCAGGGAGGGTGGCGCTCGTGCTGAGACTGTCTGCCAGGGAGGGTGGCGCTCGTGCTGAGATAGTCCGCCAGGGAGGGTGTCGCTCGTGCTGAGACTGTCTGCCAGGGAGGGTGTCGCTCGTGCCGAGACTGTCTGCCAGGGAGGGTGTCGCTCGTGCTGAGACTGTCTGCCAGGGAGGGTGGCGCTCACACTGAGACTGTCTGCCAGGGAGGGTGGCGCTCGTGCTGAGACTGTCTGCCAGGGAGGGTGGCACTCGTGCTGAGACTGTCTGCCAGGGAGGGTGGCGTTCGTGCTGAGACTGTCTGCCAGGGAGGGTGGCGCTCGTGCTGAGACTGTCTGCCAGAGAGGGTGGCACTTGTGCTGAGACTGTCTGCCAGGGAGTGTGGCGCTCGTGCTGAGACTGTCTGCCAGGGAGGGTGGCGCTCGTGCTGAGACTGTTTGCCAGGGAGGGTGGCGCTTCTGTTGAGACTGTCTGCCAGGGAAGGTTGCGCTTGTGCTGAGACTGTCCGCCAGGGAGGGTGGCACTCGTGCTGAGACTGTATGCCAGGGAGGGTGGCGCACGTTCTGAGACTGTCTGCCAAGGAGGGTCGCACTCGTGCTGAGACTGTCTGCCAGGGAGGTTGTCGCTCGTGCTAAGACTGTCTGCCAGGGAGGGTGGCACTCGTGCTGAGACTGTCTGCCAGGGAGGGTGCCGCTCGTGCTGAGACTGTCTGCCAGGGAGGGTGGCGCTCGTGCTGAGACTGTCTGCCAGGGAGTGTGGCGCATGTGCTGAAACTGTCTGCCAGGGAGGGTATCGCTCGTGCTGAGACTGTCTGCCAGGGAGGGTGGCGCTCGTGCTGAGACTGTCTGCCAGGGAGGGTGGCGCTTGTGCTGAGACTGTCTGCCAGGGAGGGTGGCACTCGTGCTGAGACTGTCTGAAAGGGAGGGTGGCACTCGTGCAGAGACTGTCTGTAAGGGAGGGTGGCGCACGTGCTGAGACTGTCTGCCAGGGAGGGTGGCACTCGTTCTGAGACTGTCTGCCAGGGAGGGTGTCGCTCGTGCTGAGACTGTCTGCCAGGGAGGGTGGCGCTCGTGCTGAGACTGTCTGCCGGGGGGGAGGGTGTCGCTCGTGCGAGATGTTCCATGAGGGTGGCTCGCCTGTGTCCGGGGAGGGTGTTGCTCGTGCTGAACTGTCTGCCGGGGAGGGGGCGCTCGTGCTGAGCTGTCTGCAGGGGGGTGTCGCTCTGCGAGACGTCTGCCAGGAGGGGTCGTCGTGCTGAGACTGTCTCCCAGGGAGGGGGCGTGTGCTGAGACGGGCCCCAATGGGGGTGTCGTCAGCCTGTTCCCAGGGGGGTTCGTCGTGCTGAGACGTCTGCCAGGGGGGGTTGGCGCTCGTTTTGGGGATGTCTGCCAGGGAGGTGTCGCTCGTGCTGAGCGTCTCCCAATAGGGTTTTCGCTCGCAGTTCCAGGGAGGGTGTCGCTCGTTGAACTGTTGCCGGGAGGGTGGCACTGTGCTGAAACGTCTGCCAGGAGGGTGTTGTCGTGCTGAGAGTCTGCCAGGGAGGTGGCGTCGTGGAGAACGTTGCCGGGAGGGTGTCGCCGTGCTGAGACTTTTGCCAGGGGGGGTCGCTCGTGTAAACTGTCTCCCAGGGAGGGTGTGCTCGGCTGAGACTGTTGCCAGGGGGGTGTCGTCAGCACTGTTCCCAGGGAGGGGTCGCTCGTGCTGAGAGTCTGCAGGGAGGGTTTGTCGTCCCCCAAACTGTCTGCCAGGGGGGGTTGTCGCTGTGCTGAGACTTTTTCCCGGGGAGGTGTCGCTCGTGCGAGACTGTTGCCGGGAGGGTGGCGTCGTGGAGATGTTCCCCCCCGAGGGGTGGCATCGTGCTGAGACTGTCTGCCAGGGGGGGGTGGCGCCGTGCTGAGAACTGTCTGCCAGGAGGGTGGGACTCGGGAGACTGTCGCCAGGGGGGGTGGGGGTGTTTGGGGTACTGGGGAGAAAGGTTGGGGTGGTAGGGAGAGAGTGGGGGTGGTGGGAAGAGTGTTAAGGGGTGGGGAGAGGGGTTTTTGGGGGTTGGGGGGGAGAGTGTTGGGGGGGTTGGGAGAGTTTTTTAGGTGGTGGGGAGAGGTGTTGGGGTGGTAAGTAAGAGTGTTGGGGTGGGGGGGGAAGGGGTTTTGGGGGTGGTAGGGAGGATGTTGGGGGGTGTGGAGAGAGGTTGGGGGGTGGGAGGTGTTGGGAGTGGGGAGGGAGGGGGTTGGGGGGGGTTTAGGAGTTTTGGGGTGGGGGGGAGGGGTTTTGGGTGTGGTGGGGGGAGAATGTTGGGGTGGTGGGGAGAGAGTGTTGTGGGGGGGGGAGGAGAGGTGTTAGGGTGGTGGGGAGAGAGTATTGGGGTTTGGGAGAAGTTGGGGGTGGGGAGAGTGTTGGGTGGTGAGGAGAGACTGATGGGGTTGGTGGGGAGAGGTGTTGTGGTGGTGGGGAGAGAGTGTTAGGGTGGTGGGGAGAGAGTATTGGGGTGGTGGGGAGAATGTTGGGGTGGTGGAGAGAGTGTTGGGGTGGTGGGGAGAGTGTTGGAGTGCTGGTAGAGAGTTTTGGGGGATGGTGAAGAGGGAGTGTTGGGGTGGTGCGGAGTGTTGGGTTGGTGGGAAGAGCGTGTTGGGGTCGTGGGGAGAGAGTGTTGGGGTGGTGGGGAGAGAGTGTTGGGGAGGTAGGGAGAGAGTATTAGGGAGGTGGAGAGAGACTATTGGTTCGTGGGGAGAGAGTGTTGGGTGGTGGGTGAGAGAGTGTTTGGTGGTGGGCAGATGGTGTTTGGGTTGTTTGGAGAGCGTGTTGGGGTGGTGGGGAGAGAGTGTTGGGGTTTTGGGGGAGAGAGTGTTGGAGTGGTGGGGGGGAGAGAGTTTTGGGTGGTGGGAGAGAAAGTGTTGAGGTGGTGGGATGAGAGTGTTGGGGTGGGGGAGGAGAGAGTGTTGGGTGGTGGGCAGATGGTGTTGGGTTGTGGGGAGTAGCGTGGTTGGGGTGGTGGGGAGAGAGTGTTGGGGTTTTGGGGAGAGAGTGTTGGAGTGATGGGGTAGAGAGTTTTGGGTGGTAGGGAGAGAGTGTTGAGGTGGTGGGAGAGTGTTGGGGTGGTGGGGAGAGAGTGTTGGGGTGTTGGCGAGAGAGTGTTGCAGTGGTTGGGGAAAGAGTTTTGGGTTGGTGGGGAGAGAGTGTTGGGGTAGTGGGGAGAGAGTGTTGGAGTGGTGGGGAGAGAGTGTTAGGGTGGTGGGGAGGAGGAGCGTTAGGGTGGTGGGCGAGAGAGTGTTGGGGTGATGGGGGAGAGTGTTGGGGTGGGGGGAGAGAGTTTTGGGGTGTGTGGGGAGAGAGTGATGGAGTGGTGGGGAGAGAGTGTTGTGGTGGTGGGGAGAGAGTGTTAGGGTGGTGGGGAGAAAGTGTTGGGGTGAGTGGAGAGGAGAGTGTTGGGGTGGTGGGGAGGTGAGAGTGTCTAGGGTGGTGGGGGAGAGGGTGTTGGGTGGTGGGGAGAGAGTGTTGGGGTGGTTCGGAGGAGAGTTTTGAGGTGGTGGGGAGAGAGTGTTGGGGTTTTGGGGACAGAGTGTTGGAGTGGTGGGGAGAGAGTTTGTGGGTGGGTGGGGAGGGAGTGTTGGGTGGTGGGAAAGAGAGTGTTGGGGTGGTGGGGAGAGGGCATTGGGGTGGTGGGGAGAGAGTGTTGGGGTGGTGGGGAGAGAGTGTTGGAGTGGTGGGAAAAGAGTTTTGGTATCATGTGGGAGTTCGAACACGTGGATAGGGTAAAGTAATACTCACGTAGGCTGGTAGTACGTATAATTACGGATAATGTGTGAAGCGCCCTAACAGCCGTGAACCTGCCTCCTTGCTCACTCTCGTATAACTGACCGCCCACAGTACCCATATGTGGGGGTCTTTGAAATACTGCTGAGGTCAGCGCAATATGATTACAGACAGTAGTGACTCAGGCAGAGACGGTTGGTAGTGAGTCATCTACTGGTACACTGGTTACTGGTAACTGGTTGCTACTACTGAGAGCTCGGCGACGCTAACGTATGTCGTCCCGACATACAACTAATACAAACTAGAGATGGCAGGTATACGGCTTGGGCTGATTCTATACAATGTCAAAGTACACAACAATTGAACATTATAACATACATAAGTAGAACATTGGAATGGAAGCTTACGTAACTGAAACTGTAATGCAATACAAGGTATAATATAGCACAACTCATCAAATGAAACTCAACGTTGGGATTACACAATAGAAGTGATAAAAAAAAAATTTTGATCGATCGATCTGTATTCATGTGATCTACGGATTCTGAGGAAGGAATATATACAAAGAAAGAGTGTTTAACAGAAAGGCAGATTCGGTGCACTCAAATCTAGACTGTTAACTCTCAGAACTCGGAGAGAACGTGAACACAAAAAAAATTCTTGAATACTGATAAGTTGATACTGTAATTATTCATCTATACAGGTTATTTACATTTAACCCCAACTCTGCTAGGGTAAGATTGACATATGCAGAATGGGTGTCATCTCTGGGAGGATCAAACTCTGTTGCATTGGCTAACTCATGCTGTATTTGAGGCAAATCTGAATTGGAAGTTACAAATGATACTTGAGGATTTCTCAATACCTGTCGTGTACGTAGGGAATAACGACATTCAGGTTGATCGTCTGACTGAGTATCAGAGGAAGAGAGTTACAGATCAGGAGGATGTCAGAGTCTGTCACATTAGTCTGGGTTGGAACATCATTATCATCACATACTAACTTCATATGATCTAAATGCGATTCTTTATACTGACCAGTACTAATCTCTCTAACCTTATACTTATTACCAGTGATATGTTCAACTACTCGATAAGGACCAACAAACTTTTGATCAAGCTTTGGCATTGCAGACGTTTTGTTAAAGTTAGTCAGCATAACTCTCGAACCTACTTTGATTTTGGATGGCTTTGCTCGAGTGTTTGCGACTCTTGTAAATTCTGCTGTTGATTTATGAAGTGTTTCACGGATTCTTCTAAAAACATTTGAGCTAAGCTGGTACGAGTTGCTATGAAATCATCAGGGTTGTAATTTGGTTTCGGATTAGAATATAACAACTCATAAGGCAAACGTTTATCTACACCGTACAATGCATAATGTGGAGTGTCACCTATAGAAAACATTGTAAGCAGAATTTATAGCACACTGCACATCAGGTATAACTTCATCCCAAGTTTCACTGTTGGGATTGATAGTGGCTCTCAAGACATCAAGTACTTTCTTATTGGTTCGTTCCGCTAACCCATTGCTGGCAGGATGATGAGGAACAAGGTGGATTTAGAGATCTTGTATAAGGTACACAAATTTTCAAGATATCTCATTACAGAATCACCTCCATTATCTGTTACTAGGGACTTAGGGGTGTATGCCTGCAGATAATGCGTTCTTTAAACGCTTTAGCTACTGTCTCGGCAGTCTTATCTGCAATAGGAACTAACTCACAATATCTGGTGAATGGTTCTACCATAACACACAATGTTTGTTGCCTTGGAGGGAACATTGGAAATTAGTTAACAAATCTAGCGCAACTCTTTCCCACAGTTCGCTAGTAGTTAGATACACTTGGATTGGATTAGGGCCATTAGCATTACCTTTATGTTGCATGCAGACACTACATTTCTTAACATACTCAGAAATATCAGTTGCCATACGAGGCCAAAAGTATTTCAATCTGGCTTGTTTTACTGAACGATCCATACCAGGGTGTGCAACACCTGGTACATCGTGAACTAGCTGTAAGGCTACATTCACTAGTGACTCTGGAATCTGGAAATTTCAAAATTGGAGCAGATGTTAGCTTTTCTTTTAGAGTTTGGAATGCTCTTTCTTGACGGAAGGTCCAAACAAAAGGAGCATCTTTCTTAAGCAACTCAGTTAGAGGAGCAGCTATGGAAGAAAAATTGGCAATGAAAGATCTATAAAAACCTGCTAAGCCCACAAAGGATTTTACGGCATCAGCAGTTTTCGGTGTTGGAAAATTTAGTACTGCAGTTACTTTACTTTGGTCAGTTGTAACCCCTCTAGGAGTGACTACGTGACCAAGAAACTTAATTTCTGATCTGAAAAATTGACATTTAGACAGTTTGATCTTTAAATTGGCTTCTTCAAGCTTACCAAGTACTACATCAAGTCTTTTCAAGTGTGTATCCACGTCTTTAGACATGACGATTACGTCATCTAAGTACACCATAAGTGCATTACCTATGAGACCTCTAAAGATATTAGTCATGAGCCTTGAGAACGTGATAGGGGAGGATCGTAATCCAAACGCCATACAGAGGAAGTGATAATGACCTGTAGGAGTGGAGAATGCAGTTAGCTCTTGGCTGTCCTCATGAAGAGGGACTTGCCAAAACCCTTGTAACAAATCCAGGGTTGAAAAGACTTTGTTATCTCCGATGTTACGTAAAAGATCACCCAGTACAGGAAGTGGGAAGCGATCTGGAATAGTTTTCGCGTTTAACTTCCTAAAGTCAATCACTGGGCGCCAAGTACCATCCTTCTTAGGTACTAGGATCAAGGGCGCATTCCAAGGTGAATTGCTAGGTGCAATAACTCCATCATCGAGCATTTGATTGATCAATTCTTCTGCGACAGCAACTTGTGAATGAGGCATTCTGTACGCAGGTATGTAGATAGGTCTAGTACCAGGTTCAAGTGGAATACGATGGGACAATAAGTTCGTTATACCCATCTTCTCACCTGGTACGGCAATGGCTTTACGACGTTTGTTCAACAGAGTCAACAAACGCTTGACTTCATCTGCGCGGTGATGACGCCGACACTCACACTGTCGTCGTGAAGAAATGCGCTTTCTCGGTGAACTCACATAACTGGCTTTATCGGTGGCGCTCAGCTACAATCTCTTGACCAATTATGTGAGCCAAAACAGGATTAGGACCCGGTACAAGGGTGCAAACAACCACAGGTAGATGAGGTGGGTGGTGGTGGTGGAGGTGACGCTCGCTGGCGCTCACTGGTGCGCACTCCACTCACTACCCACGAAGGTGGCTTGATTAGCCACTCTATGCCACAGGAATGGTGAAAACCACTCTTAGCATCCAACTGGCATCCAACTGGGAGCACAAAGCGATATATGAAACAATACTTCAGAGGATGTGTGGCTTACTTCTCTCAGCTGGGTTAGAAGCTGGGTTGGCTGACTGGCTTAACCCACGAGAATGGCTGACTGGAAGACGGGTAACGATGCACACAGCACGGAGGAGCAGGTGGATGACAGGAGACAGGCTGGATGATAGGCTGACTGGCATTCACTTCCACAGTCTGGCTTACTGACTGGCTTAATTCCAAAATCGGGTCAACCCCTCGGAGATTGAAGCAATTAGCACACGAACTAAGCCAGGAAGCTTGAAAAAACGGCTGCAACAGGCTTGCAGGCTGGAGGTGGAGGTTGTGAGGGGAGCGAGTAGCTGAAGTGGGTGAGACGGTTTGCCTTTGACCCGCAAGCTACTCACAGTCTTCTAACGTCTTGAAATACCCTTAAAAAAGCTTAAATCCACGCCCACCCCGTTGCCACCATTTATCATGTGGGAGTTCGAACACGTGGATAGGGTAAAGTAATACTCACGTAGGCTGGTAGTACGTATAATTACGGATAATGTGTGAAGCGCCCTAACAGCCGTGAACCTGCCTCCTTGCTCACTCTCGTATAACTGACCGCCCACAGTACCCATATGTGGGGGTCTTTGAAATACTGCTGAGGTCAGCGCAATATAAATAGAGACAGTGACTCAGGCAGAGACGGTTGGTAGTGAGTTATCTACTGGTACACTGGTTACTCGTAACTGGTTACTACTACTGAGATTGGGGTGGTGGGGAGAGAGTGTTGGGGTAGTGGGGAGAGAGTGTTGGGGTGGTGGGGAGAGAGTGTTAGGGTGGTGGGGAGAGAGTGTTAGGGTAGTGGCGGGGAAAGTGTTGGGGTGGTGGGAAAAGAGTGTTGGGGTGGTGAGGAGAGAGTGATGGGGTGGTGGGGAGAGAGTGTTGGGGGGGAGGGGAGAGAGGTCATGGTGGTGGGGAGAGAGTGTCAGGGTGGGGGGAGAGAGTGTTGGGGTGGTGGGAGAAGAGTGTTGGGGTGGTGGGAGAAGAGTTTTGAGGTGATGGGAAGAGAGTGTTGGGTGGTGGGGAGAGAGTGTTGGGTGGGTGGTAGAGGGTGTTTGGGTTGTTGGGTGAGCATGTTGGGGTGGTGGGGAGAGAGTCTTGGGTGGTGGGTAGAGGGTGTTTGGTTGTGGGAGTGCGGGGTTGGGGTGGTAGGGAGAGAGTGTTAGGGTTTAGGGAGAGAGTGTTAGGGTGGTGGGAGAGAGTTTGGGGGGTGGGAAGAGAGTGTTGGGATGGTGAGGAGAGTGTTGGGGTGGTGGGGTGGTGGGGAGAGAGTTTTGGATTGGTTGGGAGAGTGTTGGGGTAGTGGGAGAGAGCGTTGGGTTGGCGGGGAGAGAGTGTTTGGGTGGTTTGGAGAGAAGTTTTTGGGGTGGTGGGGAGAGAGTTTTGGGGGGTGGTGGGGAGAGAGTGTTGGGGAGGTGGGGACGAGGTTTGGAGTGGAAAGGAGAGAGTTTTGGGGTGGTGGGGAAAGAGTTTGGGGCTTTGAGGAGAGAGTGTTAGGGTGGTGGGGAAGAGTGCTGGGGGTGGTGGGAAGAGTGTTTGGGTGGTGGGGAGAGAGTGTTAGGGTGGTGAGAGAGACTGTTGGGGTGGTGGGGAGGAAGTGTTGGGGTGGTGGGGAGAGAGCTTTGGGTGGTGGGGAGAGAGTGTTGGGTTGTGGGGAGAGAGTTTTGGGGTGGTGGGGAGAGAGCTTTTGGGGTGGTGGGGAGATGTTGGGGTGGTGGAGAGAGATTATTCGGTTGGTGGGAGAGAGTTGGGTGGTGGAAGAGAGTGTTGGGGTGGTGCGCAGAGAGTTTGGGGGTGGGGAGAGAGTGCTGGTGGGGGGTAGAGGGTGTTTGGGTTGGGGGGAGAGCGTGTTGGGGTGGTGGGAAGAGTTTTGGGGCTTTGGGGAGAGAGCGTTATTGTGGTGGGAGAGAGCGTTAGGGTGGTGGCGAGAAAGTGTTAAGGTGGTGGGAGAGAGTGTTGGGGGGTGGTGGGGGGGAGTGACGGGGAGGTGGGGAGAGACTGTTGGGGTGGTGGGGAGAGAGTGTCATGGTGGTGGGAAGAGTGTCAGGGTGGGGGGAGGGGAGTGTTCGGGTGGGGGGGAGAGAGTGTTGGGTGGTGGGGAGAGAGTTTGGGGGGGTGGGAAAGATGTTGGGGTGGTGGGGAGAGGTGTTGGGTGGTGGGAGGATTTGGGGTTGGGGGTTTGGGGTGGGGAAAGAGATTTTGGGGGTGTGGGGAGGTTTTGGGGGGTGGGGAGAGTTTTGGGGTTTGGGGGAAGGTTTTGGGGTGGTAGGAGAGAGTTTGGGGTTGGGGGGGAGAGAGTGTTGGGGGTGGGGAGAGATTTTGTTGGGGGTGGGGGGGAGGGGGGTTTTTTGGGGGGGGGGAAAAAAATGTTGGGTTGGGGGAGAAAGTGTTTGGGTGGTGGGGAGAATGTTGGGTGGTGGGAGGAATGTTGGGGGGGGGGGGAGAGTGGGGGGTGTGGGGTGAAGGGTTTGGGGTGGTGGTGGGAAAGGGAGTGTTGGGGTGGGGGGGAGAGATGTTGGGGTGGGGGGAGGATGTTTTTGGGGGGTAGGAAATGTTGGGTGGTGGGGGAGAGTTTTGGGTGGGGGGGGGGGAGGGTTTTTGGTGTGGAAAAGGGTGTTGGGTGGTGGGGAGAGAGTGTTGGGGTGGTGGGGGAAAGTGTTTGGGGGGGAGGAGTTTGGGGTTGGGGGGGGGGAGAGTGTTGGGGGGTTGGGAGGAGTTTTGGGGTTTTGGTGGGAAGAGTTTTGGGGGTGGGGGAGGAGTGTTGGGGGGTGGTGGGGTGAGGGGTTGGGTGGTGGGGGGATGTTGGGGGGGGGGTGGGGGGGAGGTGTTGGGGGGGGGGGGAGAGGGTTGGGGGGTGGGAGAAGTGTTGGGGTGGTGGGGGGGAAAGTGTTGGGGTGGTGGGGAGGGGTGTTGGGTGGTGGGGAAGAGTTTGGGGGGTTTTTGGGGGGGAGAGGTGTTTGGGGGGTGGTGGGGGGAGAGTTTTGGGGGGGGGGAGGTTTGGGGGGGGGGGGTTTTGGGTTGGGGGGGGAAGAGGTGTTGGGTGGTGGGGAGAAGTTTTTGGGTTGGGGAGAGGTTTGGGGTGGTGGGGGATGGGGGGTGGTGGGAGAAGTTTTGGGGTTTTGGGGTGTTGGGGGGAGTGTTGGGTGTGGGGAGGAGAGGTGTTGGGGTGGGGGGGAGAGAGTTTTTTTGGGGGGGGGTTTGGGGAGAGGGGTTTTTGGGGGGGTGGGGAGAGGTTTTTGGGGTGGTGGGGAGAGGTTTGGGGGGGTGGGGAGAGAGGTTGGGTGGGGGGGGAGGGTTAGGGGGGGGGAAATTGGGGGGGGGAAGAGTTTTGGGGTGGTGGGGGAGGTTTTGGGTGGTGGGGAGATATTGGGGTGGTGGGGAGAGAGTTTTGGGGGGGGGGTTTTGTTGGGGGAGATTTTGGGGGTGGGGGGGGTTTTTTGGGGTGGTGGGGAGAGGGTTTGGGGTGGGGGAGGGGTGGGGGGGGGGGTTTGGGGGGAGAGTGTTGGGGGGGGAAAAGAGGTTTGGGGTGGTGGGGAGAGATTTTGGGGTGTGGGGAGAGTTTTGGGGTGGTGGGGAGAGGGTTTGGGGTGGTGGGGAGAGTGTTGGGGGTGGGGGGGAAGAGTTTGGGGGGTTTGGGGAGAGAGTGTTGGGGTGGGGAGAAGGTTGGGGTGGTGGGGGGGGATGTTGGGGGGTGGGGAGGTTTTTGGGTGGTGGGGAGAGAGTTTTGGGGGTGGGGGGGGAGGGGGGTTTGGGGTGGGGGGGGAGGTTTTGGGGTGTGGGGAAAGGAGTGTTGGTGGTGGGGAAGGTTTTGGGGGTGTGGGGAGGAGGGTTTGGGGGGTGGTGGGAGAGGTGTTGGGGTAGGGTGGGGGGGGGGGGGGAGGGGGTTGGGGGGTGGTTGGGGAGGAGAGTTTTTTGGGGTGGGGGGGGAAAAAATGTTGGGGGTTTGGGGAAAATGTTGGAGGTGGTGGGGGGAGAGGTTGGGGGGGAGGGGGGAGAGTGGGGGGTGGGGGAGAGGGTTTTGGGGGGGGGGGAAAAGATTTTTTTGGGGTGGGGGGAGGTGTTGGGGTGGGGGGGAGAAAATTTTGGGTTGGGAAAATGTTGGGGGGGTGGGGGGTGTTGGGGGTGGGGGGAGTTGTTGGGGGGGGGGGGGGGTGGGGGGTTTTGGGGGTGGGTGGGAAGGAGGGGGGGTTGGGGTTTGGGGGGGGGGGTTTTGGGGTGGGGGGGGGGGGGGGGGGTTGGGGGGGGGGGGGGGTTTGGGGTGGGGGGGGGGGTGTGGGGGGGGGGGTTGTTGGGGGGGGTGGGGGAGGTGTTGGGGTGGGGGGGTTGGGGGGGAGAGAGTTGGGGGGTGGGGGGAGTGTTGGGTGGTGGGGGAAGTGGTTGGGGTTGGGGAGAGAGTGTTGGGTGGGGGGAGGAGTGTTGGGGTGGGGGGGGAGGGGTTGGGTGGTGGGGAAGAGTGTTGGGTGGGGGGGGTGTTTTGGGGGGTTTTGGTGGGGGAGAGTTTTGGGGGTGTGGGGGAGAGTTTTGGGGGTGGTGGGGGAGATTTTTGGGGGTGGTGGGGGGTTGGGGGGGGGGAGAGGGTGGGGGGGGGGGGTTTTGGGGGGGGAGAGGTGTTGGGGTGGGGAAAAAGGGGTTGGGTGGTGGGGAGAGGTTGGGGGGTGGGGTTGTTGGGGTGGGGTGTGGGGTTTGGGGGGGGGGGAGTGTGGGGGGGGTTTGGGGGGGGGGGGGGGGGAGGTTTGGGGTTGGGGGGAGATTTGTTGGGGTGGGGGGGAAGGATTTTTGGGGGGGTGGTGGGGGGGAGGTTGGGGGTGGTGGGGGAGGGTTTTGGGGGTGGGGGGGGATTTGGTGGTGGGGAGAGTGTTTGGGGTGGGGGGGGGGAAGTTTGGGGTGGTGGGGGGGAAGTTTTTGGGTTGGGGGGAGTGGGTTGGGGGGTTGGGGTGGGGGGGGGGGAGGTTTTGGGGGTGGGGGGGAAGAGTTTTGGGGTTTTGGGGGGAGTTTTGGGGGGTGGGGGGGGTTTTGGTTTGGGGGGTGGGGGAAAGAAGGGTTGGGGGGGTGGATGGGTTTGGGGGAGGTGTTGGGTGGGGGGGGGGGGGGGTGGTGGGGGGTTTGGGGGGTTTGGGGGGGTGGGGGGGGGTGGGGGGGGTTTTGGGGTTTGGGGGGGGGGGGTTTTGGGTGGTGGGGGGGTGTTGGGGTGGTGGGGGGGGGTGTTGGGGGGGGGGGGTGGGGGGGTTGGGGGGGGGGGGTTTGGGGGGGGGGGGGGGGTGGTGGGGGGGTGTTGGGGGGGGGGAGGAGTTTTGGGGGTGGGGGGGAGGGTGTTGGGGGGTGGGGGGGTGTTGGGGTGGTGGGGGGGGGGGGGGGGTGGGGGGGGGGGGTGTGGGGGGGGGGTGTTGGGGTGGGGGGGGGTGTTGGGGGGGGGGGGGGGTTTTGGGGGGGTGGGGGGGGTGTTGGGGTGGTGGGGGGGAGGTGGGGTGGGGGGGAGGGTTGGGGTGGTGGGGAGGGGTGTTGGGGTGGGGGGAGAGAGTTTTTGGGGGTGGTGGGGAGAGAGGTTGGGTGGGGGGGGAGGTGTTGGGGGGTGGGAGAGGTGTTGGGGTTTTGGGGGGGAGAGAGTGTTGGGTGGTGGGGAAGAGAGTGTTGGGTTGTGGGGAGAGGTGTTGGGGGGGGTGGGGAGAGAGTTTGGGGGGGTGGGGGGGGTGGGGGGGGTTTTGGGGGGGTGGGAGAGATGTTGGTGGGGTGGGGGAAGATTTTGGGGGGTGGTGGGAGAGAGTGTTGGGTGGTGGGGAGGGTGTTGGGGGGGTGTTGGGGGGGGGGGGGAGAGTGTTGGGCTGGGGGAGAGAGTGTTGGGGGGGGGGAGAAGTGTTGGGGGTGGGGGGGAGTGTTGGGGGGGTGGGGAGAGAGTGTTGGGGTTTTGGGGAGGGGGGGGGGTTGGGGTGGGGGAAAGAGAGTGTTGGGGTGGTGGGGGGGGGGGGGGGGAGAGGAGGGGGGGGTTGGGGTGGTGGGGAGAGAGTGTTGGGGGGTGGGGAGGGTGTTGGGGTGGGGGGGGAGGGGGTTTTGGGGTGGGGGGAGAGGTTTTGGGGTGTTGGGGGTTTTTGGGGGTGGGGAGAGAGGGGGGTTGGGGGGTTTGGGGGGGTGGGGAGGGAGTGTTGGGGTGGGGGGGAGAGGTGTGTTGGGGTTGGGGGGGGGGAGAGTGTTGGGTGGGGTGGGGGGAGTGTGGGGGGGGGGGGAAAAGGAGTGTTGGGGTGGTGGGGGAGGGGGAAAAGTGTTGGGGGTGGTGGGGGAGAGTGTTGGGGGGTGGGGGAGAGTGTTGGGGGGGTGGGGAGGAGTGTTGGGGTGGTGGGGAGAGGTGTTGGGGTGGGGGGAGAGGTGTTGGGGGGTGGGAAGAGGTTGGGGTGGTGGGGAGAGAGTGGGGGGGTGGTGGGGAGAGAGTGTTGGGTGGGGGGGGAGAGAGGGGGTTTGGGGGGGTGGGGAGAGAGTGTTGGGGTGGGGGGAGAGAGTGTTGGGGTGGTGGGGAGAGGTTTTGGGGGGGGGGGGGAGAGATTTTTGGGTTGGGGGGATGTGGGGGGGGGGAGAAGGTTGGGGGTGGGGAGAGGTGTTGGGGGGTGGTGGGGGGGAGTGGTTGGGGTGGTGGGGAGAGAGTGTTGGGGTTGGGAAGGTGTTGGGGGTGGTGGGGAGAGAGTTTTGGGGGTGGTGGGGAGAGAGGGGGGGGGAAGTGTTGGGGGTGGGGGGAGAGAGTGTTGGGGGGGGGGGTGGGGGGAGGGGTTTTGGGGTGGGGGAGAGTGTTGGGGGGTGGGGTGGGGGAGAGTTTTGGGGGGTAGGTTGGGGGGGGGGGAGGAGTGTTGGGGTGGGGAGAGAGTGGGGGGGTGGGGAGGAGTGTGGGGTGGTGGGGGGGAGTGTTTGGGGGGTGGGGGAGAGTTTTGGGTGGTGGGGGGAGAGAGTTTTGGGGTGGGGGGAGAAGGTGTTGGGGTGGGGGGGAAAAGGGGGGGAGAGAGGTTGGGGTGGGGGGGAGAGAGTTTTGGGGGGGGGGAGAGGTTGGGGGGGGTGGGGAGAGTGTTGGGGTGGGGGGGGAGAGAGAGGTTGGGGGGGTGGGAGAGAGTTTTGGGGGGTGGTGGGGGAGGGGGGTGGGGGGGAGGGGTTTTTGGGTGGGGGAAGAGAGTTTTGGGGTGGGGGGGAGAGGTTGGGGGGGGGGGAGAGATTTGTTGGGGTTGGTGGGGGGGAGAGTTTTGGGGGGTGGGGGGGGGTGTTGGGTGGGGGGGAGGGTTTTGGGGTGGTGGGGGGGTGTTGGGGGGTTGGGGGGGGGTTTGGGGGTGTGGGGGGGGGGGGGGTGGTGGGGGGGGGAGTTGTTGGGGGGGTGGGGGGGGGTTGGGGGGGGGGGGGTTTTGGGGTGGGGGGGGGTTTTGGGGGTGGTGGGGAGAGGTTGGGGTGGTGGGGAGGGGGTTGGGTGTGGGGAGAGAGTGTTTTAAAAGAAAAATATGTTTTTAAAAATTTTTTAAATTTTTTTTAAAATTTTTAAATTTTTTTGGGAGGAGATTTTTAAGTTTTTTTTGTTTTTTTGGGGGGGGGGTGGGGGTTTTGGGGGGGGGGAGTGGGGGGTGGGGGGTGTGGGGGGGGTTTGGGGGGGGGAGGAGTTGGGGGGTTTGGGGTTTGGGGGGGAGTTTTTGGGGTTTGGGGAAAGGGGTGTTTAGGTGGGGGAAGGGTGTTGGGGGGGTGGGGGAATTTTGTAAAGGGGGTTGGGGTGGTGGGGGGGAGGGGGGGGGGTTGGGGGGGGGTGTTTTTTGGGGGGGGGGAAAGGTTTGGGGGTGGGGGGGAAGAGTGTTGGGGGGTGGGGGGGGGTTTGGGGGTGGGGGTTTTGGTGGGTGGGGGGTTTTTGTTTGGGGGGTTTTGGGGTGGGGGAGAAGTGTGGGTGGTTTGGGAAAAGAGTTTGTTTTTTTTGGGGGGGTTTTTTTTTTTTTTTTTTTTTATTTTTTTTTTTTTTTTTTTTTTTTTTTTTTGGGGGTTTTTTTTTTTTTTTTTTTTTTTTTTTTTTTGGGGAAGTGGGAGAAGTGGGGGGTGTGGGGGGATTTTTGGGGGGGAAAGAGTTTGGGGGGGGGGGAAAGTTTGGGGGTGGGGGGAAAAGGGTGTTTGGGGTAAAGGGGGTTTGGGGGGGTGGGGAAGGTGTTGGGGGGGGGTTTGGGGGGAAATGGGGGTTTGGGGAAGAGTGGGGGGGTTTTGGGGGGGGGAATTATGGGGGGTTTGGTGGGGAGGGGTTTTTGGGGTGGGGGGGGAAATTTTGGGGGGGGGAAATGTTGGGGGGGGGGGGAATGGGTGGGGGGTTTTGGGAAAAGAGTTTGGGGTGGGGGAAGGGGTTTTGGGGTTGGGGGGATTTTTGGGGGGAAGAGTTTGGGGGGGGGGGGAAGAGTGTTGGGGGGGGGGGATTGGGGGAGAAGTTTGGGGTGGGGGGGGGAGGTTTTTGGGGGTGGTGGGGGGTGGGGGGTTGGGGAAATGGGTTTATGGGGGGGGGGGAAGAGTTTTGGGGGGGGGTGTGAATTTTTGGGGGGGTAAAATTGTTTTTAAAATTTTTTAATATTTAAATAATTTTTTGTAAATTTTATTTTTTTTTAAAATTTGTTGGGAAAGGTTTTTTGGGGAAATTTGGGGGTTGAGAATGTGGGGAGTGTTGTGGGGGGGTGTTTGAAAGGTTTGTGTGAGAAGTGTTTGGGGTTTTGGTTTGAAAGGTTTTTGGGGGTTGGGGGAGTGTTGGTGGGGGATTTGTGGAATTTGTGAAGAGTGTTGTGTGGGGGAATTTTGAACAAGAGTTTGTTTTGGGGGGGAGGGTTGTGTGGGTGTAATTGTGGTTTGGGGGAGTGTTGTGTGGGTGGTTTATCTGAAACACTGCCATTATTTTTAAAAAATTTTATTTATTTTAAATTTTATATATTTTGGGCATTTTATTGGGTATATTGCAACATGAGTATCCCTGCCCCGTAAAGCGTGTTGCTAGCTGGGTGTGCATACTCTGAAACATGCCAGTTACCCCCCCTTAAGCGTTTTGTCTGGGGTGCACTTTGCAACACGCCAGTATATCCCCCTGTGGGGGCAGTGTTGTAGGGGGTGTGAACTATCTGAACATGCCATATACTGCCCCTGAAAAGCAGTGTTGCTAGTGGGGTGCATATTCTGAAAATGCCTTATGCCCCTGTAAAAGCATTTTTGCTGTGGGGTGCACTATCTGCAAATGCCATTACTGCCCCGGTGAGCGTGTTGTAGTGGGGTTTGCCTACCTGCAAATGCCATTATGCCCGTAAAGCAGTGTTGCTAGCTGGGTGTGCAACTCTGCAACACTGCCAGTACTGCCCCTGTAAAGGGTTGTTGCAAAGCTGGGTGTGCACTACTCTGCAACATCCCCTATACTGCCCTGTAAACCCGGTTGCTAGCTGGGAGGGGCCTTTACTCGCAAACAGCAGATATGCCCTGTAAAAGCAGTTTGTTGAAGCTGGGTGTCCTACTCGAACACTGCCAGTATATCCCCCTGTGAGCAGTGTTGTAGCGGGGTGTGCACTACTCTGCAAACACGCCGTATATGCCCCTTGGGGGCAGTGTTGCTAGCTGGGTTGCATACTCTGCAACATGCAGTAAAAATCCCCCTGTAAAGCAGTGTTGCTAGTGGGGGCACTACTCTGCAACACTGCCAGTATATGCCCTGTAAAGCTGTTGCTAGCTGGGTTGCACTACTCTGCAACACTCCCCAGATACTGCCCTGTGAAGCTGTTGCTAGTGGGTTGCACTACTCTGAAACCCCTGCATTACGCCCCGGAAAGCAGTTTGCTAGTGGTTTGCAACTCTGCAACATGCCGTATCTGCCCCGGGTAGGCATTTTTGCTAGCGGGTTGCACTATCTGCAACATCCCAGTATACTGCCCCTTGAAGCAGTTTGCTAGCGGGGTCTGCATACTGCAACCTGCCAGTTACGCCCCTGTGGGGCAGTGTTGTAGTGGGTTGATACTCGAAACATGCCGTATATGCCCCTGTGAAGCATGTTGCTGCGGGGGTTTCATACTCTAACACCCCCAGTATACTGCCCTGTGAGCAGTGTTGCTAGCTGGGTTGCCTACCTGCAACACGCCAGTAAAAGCCCCTGTGAGCAGTGTTGCTAGCGGGTTGCCTACTCTGCAAACTGCCAATTTTATGCCCCTGTGAAGCAGTGTTGCTACGGGGTTTGGCATACTTGCAACCCCCAGAAACTCCCCCTGTGAGGCGTTTTTGCTGTGGGTTGCACTACTCTCAACACTGCCAGTTTATGCCCCTGTAAAAGGAGTTTTAGGGGGGTGCACTCCCCGGCAAACACTCCCAGTATTGCCCCTGTAAGCGTGTTGCTGTGGGTGTGCACACTCTGCAACCCCCATTACTCCCCCTGTAAACAGTGTTGCAAGCTGGTTGCCTACTCTGAAAAAATCCCAGTATACTGCCCCTGTGAGGCGTGTTCTAGGGGGGTTTGCATACTCTGCAACAGCTTTATGCCCGTGGGCAGTGTTGTTTTCTGGGTCGCATATTGAACATGCCAGTATACCCCCCTTTGGAGGAGTTTGAGCGGGGGTCTGCATATCTCCCAAATCCAGTATCTCCCCCCTGTGAGCGTGTTGTAGGGGGTTGCACTACTTGAAAAAAATGCCTATACTGCCCTGTAAACTTTTTTTGTAGTGGGTCTGCACAAATCTGCAACATGCCATATACTCCCCCTGTGGGGTTTTGTAGGGGGGTCTGCATTTTTCTGAACACTCCGTATACTCCCCGGGAAAGCAGTGTTGCTGCGGGGTTGCATACTCTGCAACACTCCAGTATTCCCCCTTAAGCATGTTGCTGCGGGGGTTGAAACCCCCGCAACATCCATATACTTCCCCTGGGAAAGCGTGTTGCTAGCGGGGTTTTGCACTACTCTGAAACCCTGCCATAATCCCCCTGTGAGGCAGTGTTTTTGCTGGGTTGCACTACTCTGCAACACTGCATATAGCCCCTGTAAAGCGTGTTGTTGGTCGATACTCTGCAACACTGCCAGTTAAACTCCCCCTGGAAAAGCAGTGTTGCAGCTGGGTTGCAAACTTGCAACACCCCAAATATTACTGCCCTGTGAGGCGTGTTGTTTGTGGGTTGCACTACTTGAAACACTCCCATTTTCCCCCTTAAAGCGTGTTGTTTTGGGGGTTCGACTATCTGCACACTCCCCTTACTGCCCCTGGAAGAGGTTGCAGCTGGGTTTGCATACTCTGAAACACCCCATATACTCCCCCTGGAGGCTGGGCTAGGGGGTTTTGCACTACCTGAAACCCCTGCTATACCCCCCTTGAGGCCTGTTTGTGGGGGTCTGAACCCCCCTTGCAACACTGCCATTTTTACTCCCCTGGGGGGGGGGCGTGTTGTAGCGGGGTGTGCATATCTGCAACACTCCCATTCTCCCCCTGGAGGCAGTGTTGTAGCTTGGTCTGCATTTCCGAACACTGCATATACTGCCCCTTCGGTGTGTTGCTAGCTGGGGGTCCCACCCTGCAACACTGCCAGTATATGCCTCTGTAAGGCATGTTGCTGCTGGGGTTTACACCCTGAATTTGTTTGCATTTTGATGCAGTGGTGTTGCTTGCTAGAAAACATCCCCGATATTAGAACAGACGATCATCCCCAATTACTTCACCTTGCACCTCTTGATGTGCAGCGACAAACACATTTACACTGCTGTTCTGGGTTCTGTTGCAAGAACCCCCCCCCCCCCCCCTGTGTCCCCCGTTAAAAATTTGGGGGAAAGGCACTCTGTTGTATTTTTATTTCTGTGCTACGTT